>CAODLS010407313.1:0-24825 GCA_948243855.1 Flueggea neowawraea
AACTATGTCACAATTCTAACAGAAATCACACACATAACATAGAAATTTACATGATTTTGTCAATACAACCTATGTCTACGAACAAAGAGAATGATTATTCTTTATTCTCTAAGAAAGTCGGCCAAAGAAAATGTTACAATACGTTTTCCAAGCCTCCTATATATATATATATATATATATATATATATATGATTAGACTAGCGCACTAAAACTAACACATAATTCTAACATATATATACACACACCGTAACCATAACATTCTAGCATTAGAACACTAATTATCCCCATGAAACGACAGTTAACAGATAGTTTATAAATGTAACCGTAGATTCTGCTAGATGACATTATGATTAAGACTCGTTATAATACACAGAGATCTTCTATAAAATTCCGGCTTGGAGCCCTCAGCAAAGCAATATCATCTCCATTTCTTTTGAAGAAAATAAAAAACCAGACTTCAACGTTCTGCAATTGGGAACACAGACCCAATTCTGTCTCCGAAGCGGTAGCACTTGATGTTAACAGGGTATGGCCCCAACTCTATATGGTTTTCTTCTCCACCCACATAGAGACAGAGTGTGTATAGGGCAACTTCAAACTCAGGGCTTACACCAACTAAAGTACTTGATACAGATTTAAGTACTCCATTCCATTCAAACTGAATGGTGATCAACTGGGTTTCGGCGTCCGGCTGTCAGATATGACAGAAGTAACATTCAGAATAAAGTTAATAAGCAATTCAATGCAGATACCACCAGTGAATTAAACTAGTTCGGCACCAAAACTTAAAAAAAAAAAAGAGAAGAAAAAAAAAGATGTTTCTCAATTTACTGCTCAATATATCCACTATTTTAAATGAAAAAAAAAAATTCTTGCTTCCTCCATTAGCTGAAACTGATCTGATATGCTACATGGCACGTTATTATGCAGCATGATAAAGAGATTGCACTCAATAAGGAATTGCTCATTTGAACATTAAAAAAAAAAATAAAAGAAAAGTTAGGAATAGCTGGCAGAAATTGGAGCTATGACAAAATGCACCAGCTTCTTTTGTGCTTCAAGGAAGATTTTCGATGTCTAATGAGAACTGTCTGAAACAGTTTTTTCAATTCTCAATGCACGACAACCAATCTTTTGAGTCTCGTCAAATAATGTTTCACTAAAGGAGGGGAAAAAGAAAAAGCTGCTACGTCCTATGTGTTTTAGAATTTGAGCTAAATGGTGTCTAAAAGGAGAGACTTGTTTCAAAATATAAATGCAATGCCCTGATTTATCAATATTTTACATTAACTACAATTCGAGATCCATAAACCACACTACTTCATCTTTTACGACAATATTCTAATCTTCTAAACTTTTTTTTTTTCAATAAGTTATTTTATTTGCTCCCACCAGAGATTGAACCATCGACCTCTTCACACTAGAGTTAACTCCAGTACCAATGTGCTACAAGCCCATTGGTCTAATCTTCTAAACTTAAAACCACTTCAGCTTAATTCTGAACCCAACAAGTAAACGTGAAGGGTATAACTAAAAGTATAAAGGAAGTGTTGATGTCCTCAAAAATAGAGTGGACTGCACCATTTAAAGATCATTCTGAAGTATGGAATGGAAAAAATTCTGAATGTGCAGAGCAATATTTTGAAGCACCAAGTTTTGCAGTACGACATAAAACTGCAATTCTGTATCTTCTGTATCTTAATGAAGTAAAGTTGGGGAAAATTAACTTACAATCTGTCCACGTCTCCGAGGGAATATATAACCTTGATAATCAACATTTCCCTTAGCTTCCTCCAGGTAAAACTGAACAAGTTAAGCCAATATCAGCTTGTTAGAGTAGTTTGACATTTCAGGAAAATGCATGCCATAACGAGTTCTTCACAGCAATCATTAGCGCGCTATTCTTCTTTTAATTGAAGTCCAGAAAAGTTGTGCCGTTGGTCACAATGAATCAACTTGAGGTGCATTTAAGACGAACTTAGATGATGAAAGACTATAAAATGAAAGAACAATATCATGCAGATGCAAGGAATGAACCATTCTTTTTCACATATAACCGATATTCTCAACCTGCTAATCAAAATTTCTTTTCATTGCAAGTAAAATGTGTTTCAACATTGTTCCAACTCATGAAATATCTTAATGTTCTAAATAAAACTCAATTCAAGATGGAAGAGATAATCCTTCAGTAAAATACTAGTTCGAGTTTAACAAGCAAAAGAGTCTTCTTCAAAGCTGTAAAAGGCTGGGTTTAAAAAAAAAAAGCCCTAAAAGGGTGACAAAATGTGTCAACATATGATTCTATCATTCAAACATACTTTATGCAAGAAAAGCCATCTTGCGACAGAGTATCAAAGGATGAGTAGAAGAAAGAATTAAAAAGATTTAGAAACAGAAAATGCAACAATATAACCTGAAGCCAGTTATGGAAGCCAGAAACTTCTTGTCCTTCACGATGCTTGATTTCTCCAACAAAAACATGTTCCAATGCAGATGAGGAACCCGCTGTACCACCACGGTTATAGAGATCAAACCAAAGGCTTGTCAATATCCTTTTGAATTCATGATAATTATCGGACACAATGCCTTTGGATACCAAATACCTATGAAGATATTTAATGGGAGCAGTTCTACTGATTTCCTCTATGAAAGCAGCTTGTTCTTGTCTTTCTTCAGATGTGACAACTTCTTTGTGTCCCTCATTTGGATTGTAGTTATCCAAAAGAGAGCAAAAACGAGAAAAAGTAGGCCTTCGGAATACATCCTCATTCAGCCATCTGAAAAGACTCCCTTGTGCCATATCTTCCCGGTCATATACCTTCTTTCCATCACTACAGTCAATTTGATAATCCCTAGTAGGGACCAAATGATTTGTATCTAGTTCCCAGAGTTTGTTGCAAGCTTGTGACAAGTCAGCAAGCTCCTGTTCTGTGGGCTCTAAATTTACACCAACTTCAACCTCATCAGAGTATTCCTGTTCACTAGGAGGCCTCTTAAATCCTTGCCAGTGATCCATAGAAGGCTGTTCATAGAATACTTTAAATCAATTGCGAAGTTGAAAGGAAAGTATCTTAAAAGACCAAACATGTGTTTCACTGACAAAGCAGATTCTGTCTTATATTTGAAGATCTTATAGCATGTTACAGTCTGCAAGAAAGGTGCCAAAAGCAAACTAGCCAACTTATGATAATACAACTATGATTTGCATCTCCCTCAATTGAATCCAAAGACTCTTAATTGTCCCAAATAATTTTTTTAAAAATGAAAGTCCTATGGAAGAATATCCATCATCAGAAAAAAGGCAAAGAACAGCCGAGCAGTGACATGAAAATTTGGCAATATATACCTTTTGTGGCCTCTTGTGATGCTTTTCTCCAACAGTCTCCCAGCCATCATTACTCTGGACTTGTTGCTCCTATATGTAAAGATAAAACATCTAACAATATGTTTATGACCTTCAATCTTCAATACAAGGATATTTTTGTAAGAGAGGTTAAAAATCAAGTCAACCTGTCTTTCCCACTGGTTTTCGTCATATCTCTGTTGCTCCTGGGGTTGATTTCTTCCATACCCTTCATACGCAGCCTATATTTGAGATTTCAAGGTGGATGCCAATCAGTCCAGGAGTGCATTAAGTATCCAAATAATAGCAAGCACAATAAAGACACAGCAAAGAATACCATGACAAAAAAAACTTAACAAGAAGAAAACTTTGAGCTACAAACAAATTATTTTTATCCCTATATTTTACAAAGAATCAAACATTTTGCTATCCTCACAACCAATAAACTACTTCAATAGATCTTCATCCCTTATTCATTGCCATAAGAAAAATCTAGTACAAAAAAAGTTATCTGGATTGGTCTGGTTGAACGCTTGCAATTTGACTTCAACCAGCATTCAAAAAAAGTAGAGTTCATGATTTAGAATTGAAATTTCTACATTTGATGTCAAAAAGCTTAAAATATGAATCAAGCCAACCTCACACACACACACATACATACATCAGAAGAAACTGTTGTTCATACCTCCAATTAAATTCAACATCAAACAATCAAAAAAGAAGATACAACAAACTATGCAAGCAAAACCAGTTTATAAAGACTAAACCTTTTGTGGTCACGTTGAAGGCCTCGAACCTGAAACTTCCCACTCCCCATTCCTCCCTTGATTCTCCTCCTGTCAAAACATAGAAGAACACCCGAATCAAATAAAATCAAATCTAACTACTATCAAAACAAAATCAAATCAAATCAAATCAAATCCAAGCACATTAAACCAAATCAAATCCAAGCACATTAAACCAAATCTAGGACACACCACACTCCTCCAAATTTCAAAAGTTTAAATAAAAAATGATTAAGTAATGAATTAACAAACCTGTCTACGCCACTGATTATCATTGTTCCTCCGCTGATTGTGTCCACGATTATTATCACCGGTATCCTTATCCTCCGACACTACCTGCGCATTTTAGCAACCATTGCCATCAGATCACGATCATAGCGAAGAAAGAAGAAAACAAAAAACCAGAGAGAGAGAGAGAGAGGAATACCTGAGCCAAGGTGGATCTGGAGCGGGTGTCATTGTCGACTTCGTCATTTCGCTGATCGTGGCCGAGAGCCACGTCCATAAGACCCTTGATCAGACCGTCCATTGTTCTTGTTCTTGTCGAACAGAGAGAGAGAGAGAGAGAATGTGTGATCAAGGAGTTGAGTTGTGTTTGGAGTGAAATCAGAGAGTGGACATTTTGATGTGGATATGAAGGGACAAAACTGGTAGTTGAAATGGCGGGTAATGGCAATATCCGTAATTATGCCAACAATCCTATCTATTCTGCCGACAGAACATGACGAAACAATGTGTCAACATGTGTCATTCGACCAAACATCTTAGTGGTTAATAGGGTGCGATACGCTGCCTGACAGAAATTGTATTTTTTTATTATTTTGAACAAATTATTTATTTGAATTTTGGGAAAATAATTTTTTTTCAAAAAATATTATCGATTGATTAAATATAGTAATTAAAAAAAATTAGAAAATTGGCTTGTGAGTCCATTTTTATAATTGTTGTTGCATTGGAGAATAAACAACAATATTAATGAATACTTGAGTACTTGGGAATCATAAATGTCGATAAGGTCTGGATGCTCCTTGTGGGAGTCTCCGACACTTAAGTTAGTAGATAATTCAACATAGTAATAGTATGCGTGGAGAACAGAGCATACTTCAACTAATTGCCTTTGATTCATATTTATAGAGTAGAAGGTTGATGGAGTAATATTTGTAACGTTCCTCATTAATGATAATTGTAAGGTTTCTGTTACAATTTGATTAATAAATATATTGTAAGGACTATGCCTTCGAGTCGAGAATGATAGATCTTCAATCGAAATAGATTTTTAGCTTTTGCATCTGCATTACACTTCATGCATTCAGTACCACTACAGTACTAGTATTATATCTTAATTCGTCTGATTTGTATTTGTTTCAACTTCATGTTCCTACCATAGAGATCAACCCCTACTAGTCGTGCGTGATTGGTCTAGCTTTTGCTTTGGACTCCAAGTGAGTGCGGTGACAACTTTAGACACTTAGACCGTGTCTTTTGAAATATTATAGTTTTTGCTATGTTGGGTATTTATCTGTAATATGACTAATAACGGATTTGTTAAATTAAACTGGTTATGTGATAATTGATTTTCAGTATTCTCTTAAACTGTTATATGTAACAATTTTCTGATTTTATACTTTGATATATCTACCTGTTTGTGTGGATTTGATATATATATGGGGCGTCTATGCTACTGGGTTAAAAGTAGCATTTGGTATACTACTGCTCTGAGAAGACCCTTGTTACATGGGTATTACGGTAGTGTGTGTTTATCCAGACACACATATCTTAGCGGCCTAGTTGCTTCAGTATCTGTTATTATACAGATTTCGTTATTTAGTGGCATAGGCATTTCAGTTTAGAATCCCATTATCAGACTTCATATAGATATGATATATGTATCATTATTTGGAAATGACATCGCCTGATCGTATCTTGTTTGCTTTGATTGCTAACGTTTTGGAAATGTTTTAGAAATACTACTATTAGTAGTATGTATATTATAGTATATCTACGAGTATGCGATATTTTTGAATTATTTTCAAAAGGCCTTATGATGAACGTATGAGGCGATCTAGAGTGTTATCCCTATTGAGATTTTTCTCACCCCCTTTCCCTTAATATTTTTAGGCATATTTTGACATCCAACGACCGTTTGGTGACCGATGATCAGTGAGGCATTTCTTTTGACAGTGAGTGCCCTTTTGATCGGGCTTGTATATTTTTGTTGTAGAGTTCCACACCAGATTATTAATGGGTATTAGGTATCTTTTGTATTTTCTTTTATACTCACATGCTCATATGTTATTTTGATTACATTTGACTTATCAATGTTTTGTTATTATAACACCCATACCCATATATCATATATTCACATATTTCTATATCATATATCAATATAAGCATAATAATACATAAGAAATAGCAATAAGTTCAGCATGCCAATATCATAACATTAATAAAATCAGAGTTATACAACATATAAGATAAGATAACTCTAGCAACTAGATACAAAATATGATGAGCCATTAAGATCTCATCCTCAACACCCTATATATGCACATGTGTGATGGAGAGAGAGTGATCGCGACATTCCGACCTTTTTTGCGTACGTGTATCTACAACTCTGAAAACTGGCTCAAGTCTAACTTCTGATACCTGGGAAAAATATTGTATTTTATATGAGTCGCAATTCAATGAGGAACCCAACAGATAACAAATAATATATAATCAGGTACTATATATATACAAGCAACTTAATATAATACAAGTAAAGCATATATGTTCAAGATATCAATAAGAATGCAATGATGTTCCATTTATTCGGTAATGGCCCAATATGACAGATATGGCCCAGAGTTTTCCAATATAACAGATCTCAAGAATCTTCCAATACCAATATAATTGACCCGAAGGTCTGATCAAATAAATCAAATAAATCGTTGGCCAGCCTAATATCCTAGAATGGAATCTAGAGATGGCTCTTACGAGTTTTAGCTACGCATAGCACTTATTTCCTTTTACCTTCTCATATAACCAATATTTCCAATAGATACACATATACCTGAACAAATTGGCCATACCATTTCATTTACGTCATATGAATTCAGATGCAACATTTATAACGATATAGCACAACATGATTTTCTGATAGCTCATATAAGTGTTCAACTCATAGACATCAATACTTCAATATATCAGATAATATTTCTTCAACATCACATATTCAGTTCATGACAATAACACATAGTAGAAATCTCGTAAATCTCATATCAGCTAATAACATCTGCAAATATAACAAGCAATATACAATATAGCACATATTACACATAAGGGTTCACTCATAGAACAAACACAAGTTCCAAACTCCTAGGTTGCCTCTGGAATATCTCTGAAATGATGCTCACCTAGTATACATAATCACATAATTTCCTTTCAATACTGAATCCGTATGTGCAGCTATATGGATGTAATGCTCAATGATGCATGTTCTGATTTGGACACTTCTAATAGACACTTATACATATACGTGGAATGATTTAATGCATTATCATTGGTTTTAAACTCATAATAGGCGTAAATTATTAAGTAGTAACTGATGTGGCACAAATCTAGCCTATTTACTCATTCTTTTGATTTCCATTATGCTCTTCCGTCGATAACCAAATGAACTCAAATCATTCTCAAATTTTCACCACATACACTAAACATATAAGGGATTGTGTACCAAAAATTAGACCCTACGTTGCTCAAATGAACTCTACGCACATATTAGGCCGTTTTTACGCTAATTTAGCTACTGATCGTTATACACATACCTAGCCTATGAAATATTACAGAAATATTTTGGACACATTAATGAACAAATTTCATGTTTTACACTTTGGATATATCTATTTATAAATGCCTCAAAAAAGTAGCACAAGAACATACCGAATTCTAAATACTAACGGCATTATATGTTAGTTCATAAGTGTATATGTTCAAATCGTGTTCCAATCAATATCAGACCTATAAATACATGTTTTAATGCTTAATAAACATATAGGAATGAAGAGAGACACTTACCACACTTCTAAGATGCAATTGGTGTATGAACTCAGAAATCAAAATGCCTAGCTGAAGTGTTTTTCTCTTCCCTTCTCTACCTTTCCTCTCTTTTTTTTTTTTCTCTCAATTTAGAGATTAGAAAGTGCAAATAATGAGACTTGGAAGCTTAAAACTCGTTTTCAAAGCATGAGGACAAAAGTGATTAGGTGGCAACATGTGACACCATTAGGTTCAACTACATTGAAACGATTTGACACATGGTCATTGCATGTTGCTGACCTCTAGTACTTATTAATTCTTCAGTTTTTAATAATCACCTAGTTAAGATTTATTTATACAAATATCCTAAAGTGTTTTAGAAGCTACCTATTCAGTCCTCTCGCTTAATAATGTCACTTTTGACCTCTGATTCCGTTGTAAATAGACCTTTTATTACTCTCATATAGAACATATAAAATATTCTAAAAGCATATAGAACATGTATCAATAGTATATGAAATGCCAAATGAAGGCGTAACTATGCATGTTATATGTGATGCATGCTCATATGTATGAAATGTTGGTTACGATCGTGACAATTATATCTTCCTATATATATATATATATATATATAAATTATGTTTTTTTTTAATCTTGTATTCATTTGTTTTCTATATGAATGGTTTTTTTTAAACTGGTATACAATGTAATTCTTATACTATCCTTAAATCCCAACCCTCCTTGGTAGGCTTTGAACCCACAATCTCAAGTCATGGGCGTGGAGGTGAGACCAACTCAACCACCCACTTTTGCCTAAAAATAAAGAACTATATGAATGGTTTTAAATAACTTAATTGGGTAAAGTATTTGATTCTCTAATGCTTGTGTTAGATGAGTCGAACTCCTTTAGACGGTTCGTCTCATACGACGGTTATGGTCCGAAAACGAGTCGTGACATATATTTAATGAGTATTTTACTTATGTCATATCAATTGCTCCCTACTCTTATTTTTGGGTTTTCCAAAAATAACAGTAGAAGCTACATCATACCTTTGTTCACGTTGGTGGTCTTATGTTCAATATATTTTACGTTGTCATAAGCAAGAGGAATATAGACTGTTCTTAACTTATTATGCACTCTTAGGACGTTGCAAGACAATTCTAGGGATATTATGGACTTTAACTGCACATTTGCCAGCTTCACACTGAGGTGAGACTGACTGCTTGCGAACTCGAGACACCATTTTCGTTGGTTCCAATTTTGACCAAGAGTTGATGTGGCCTCTTCCAATTTTGGCCATGAATTGATTTAATTGAAATTATGATTGGCTCCAAATTTGGAATTAATTTCCCAATTGATCGCATTCTGCCTTCCAATTTTGAATCAAAACTTGTAGTTATTGGTTGATTAATTGTACACTTTGATTTTCTTTCCAAAATTGAGCTATGCAATTCAAGCCAAATTATTCCATGTTTGCCGCCAATCTTCCAAATCAATCTTTCTTGATTTACCATTGATTCCTATCTGCTCTTTCTCCTGATTACGGACACAACCTTCCTCTTTTTCCCTTCCTGTTTCGAAACTGAATTTTCTGTGATTGATTCCTCGATTGAATAATTTATTTCAGTCAACCAATTTCCATCATATTGCTCTTCACAAATGTATTTTAACCTAGCTGCTTAATTAATTTCTTCTCATAGCAGACTTTTTTTTGTGCTCCTCACAAAGCCGTCCTTCACTTGGTGAGCTTGAATGACTTTTTTATTTTTGTTTTGCACTTCCAGCCTTCTCTTTTCTGCTTGTTTCTTTCTCTTCTTTCTTTTCTTCGATTTCCTTTCTTCCTTTTCTGCTTTGCTTTTCTTTGTTTTATATTTTTTTTGTTCTGTATTCTTTTTGTTTTTCTCCTCCGTTTCTGTTTTGTTCTTGTTCTTCGTTTTAACATGCATTTTTTCTTTTTTGTATTTTTTTCATGTTCTTTTCTTTCTTCTGGCAGCGACATGAGATGAGTCTCGTCAGACGTTGGTGGGAGTTGTTCTCAATGGGCTGACTTGGATTTATATATTAGCTATTGTTGTTGTTGTTGTTCTTGTTTTTGTTTTGCTGACCACCCCTCTTTGAGATGCTCGAGAAAAGATGTGTCTTTCGACATGTCCGAGAGGCATTGTGCCATTCGAGATGTTCAAGAGCTGACGCGCGCGCCGTTCACAATGTTCCAAAGGTGACACGTCGTTTGAGATGACACGTCATTGCAGTTATGAATCAGGTGACTTGTTGTTGCTGATATGGACCAGCCCACTTGTCGTTTCTGTTGTGAACTAGACCATTCGTCGTTACTGTTATAAACCAGACCACTTGCCACTACTTGGAGGATTCACTACACCCAACACCACGTGGGTGTTCAGGAATCACCTCTTGGAAGACTTCATCCCCTCTACCAAATGGGCGTTCAGAAGCCACTTCTTGGAGGAATTGTGATTCCTTTGTGGTTTGTGGCTCGTGGCTCATGGTTCGTGGTTCGTGGTTTGAGGTTTGTGGCTCATGGTTCCGGAGCCCGTGGTTCATGACTTCGTCTAGCTCACCAACTCGTGGAGTTCACCAGCTCGCCTCGGCGATCTCACCAACACGCATAGTCCATCATCACCAATTTGCCCTGCAGAGTTCACCAACTCCACTTCACCTAGTGCAATTCGTGATCTCCACTACACCTCGTGAAGTTCGTCGTCCACTCCACCAGTGAAGCTTGTCATCCATTTCACCTTGTGAAGTTCGCTGTCCACTCCATTCTATGAAGTTTGTCACCCACTCCACCACGTGAAGTTCACCATTTTCGCGTGGAGTTCACCTCCTCGTGAAGTTCAGCATCTCAACCCCGCTTCGCGGAGTTCTCCATCTCTTCAGGAAGTTCACCTCCCCGTGAGGCTCAACATCTCGAGCCCACCTCGCGGAGTTCGTCATACCCTCAGGAAGTTCATCTCCCCAAGAAGTTCACTTCCTTGTGAGGTTCAACATCTCTACCCCACCTCGCGGAGTTCGCCATATCTTTAAGAAGTTCATCTCGCAAGGAAGTTCACTTCCTCGTGAGGTTCAATATCTTGACCCCACCTCGTGGAGTTCGTCATCTCTTCAGAAAGATCATCTCTTTCAAAAGTTCACCTCCCCGTGAGGCTCAACATCTCGACCACACCTCGTGGAGTTTCCCACCTCCTCATGGAGTCTACCTCTTAGTGGATTTCATCGGCTCGAAGAATTCACCAATTCGAGGAGTCCATCGGTTCGAGGAGTTCATCAACTCACAAAGCTCACCATCACCTCATGGAGTTCACCTCCTCGTGAGATTCAACATCTGGGCTCCTGCTCGTGGAGTTTTCCATCTCCTTGAAGAGTTCATCATTTTATGGAGTTTACCACTACATGGAGTTTATCATCTCAACCCCCACCTCACCAAGTTCGTCATTTTTCCATGCTGGTGTTTAGGGACTTTCCACTAGGTGATCGTGATGAGTATTGAGCTTTTGCTAGAATCAGTTGTTTTATCTACTGCTCTTGTTTGTGTGCTTTTCTTTCCTACACAATTTGTATGCATCATTGCTCTCCATTCACATGGATAAATGACTTTTTGGGCAAGTGATTTTGGTGGAGTCTTAGTAACAGTATGACTTGACTCGCTTGTTGAGGACAAAGTAGACAAATTGTCGCGTACACTCATGACAATACCACTTGGGGTTTCACTTGCCACCCGTCTTAGAGAATAAACTATGTGTTCATGACAATACCACTTGAGATTTCACTTGCCACTCTTGCGCAATGTTCAATTTTCCACTGCGTGTGTTCTAAAATGAGTGTTTGGTTTTCTGCACGCTTCATGCTCCATTTCCACATCGCAATCTATCTTTTCATCGCATGGTGAGAGCTCGATTTTCTGCAAGCTTTTCTACTCACATATTTATCATGTGAGAGTCCGATTTCTATCAAGCTTTCATGTTCATGGCTTTTAGTTGTTCGCCGTATGCTCTTGGTGAGGACTTGAGTTTTAACAAGCATTTCTACTCACACAGCCTTAGTAGCTTATTACTTTACTGCACGCGTAATGGTGAGAGCCTGATTTCTTTCAAGCTTTTCTACTAACGCTATGTTTTAACGGTTCGTTATGTGTCCACAATGAGGAGCCAATGTTCAGGCTCACAACATGTTCGGTTATTTTCAGTTACATAAGCCCAGTTTCTCACAGGCCCTTTCGTGTTTGTGTCACTAAGCACAAAGTTCTCTTATTCTCTTACTAGAAAGGATGATCATTATGAATAAAAGATTAAGATAAACATGTTATTTGCTCAAAACAAGGAGTTACACAATAAAGGACTACTAAGAAATTTAAAAAATTCAACTTTTACCACCATTAGAAGTATACTCAAGGGACAAAGCTTGACGTTTCGAGTGGCATCATGCCTAATTGGTCCGTGTTGATCACCTCGTCTATCATCATTTCTCCTTTGTTTTCTTGTTTCATTGCTCGACTCTCCTCACAATGCTTCATCATCAACAAATTGGTCCAAACGCCTACCTCGACCCAATTTCTCAATTTTATTTCTTAGTTGTCGACACTTGTTCGTGGAGTGCCCACTCGCACTATGGTACTTACATTACACTAGTCCTTTCCAAAGTTTGGCTAGTCTCTAGAGGAAAAAGGATGAGCCCTGAGACTCCTATTGCTGCCAAGATGGTCGCCTAGACCCATTTAGTGGGGTGTACTTCTCTTTCTTGCTACTCGGCCCCTCTTGAGCTCTCTCTCCTTCCTCTTTTAGTCAAAGAAGAAAAGTGGAGCCTCCTTCACTCTGTCAAACCATGAACAAGCATGGTCCTTAAGTGTTATCGAGAATGTGCAGCACATGATGGTGTCTTTCTATCCATGAAGCATCATGATGGTTAATACGTACATGTGGGTCCTCTTTTCCTGAGAAAGTTGGCAGTTGAGGTGTCTTAAACTTCGAGGAAAGTGGTATTCCCATACCTCCTTGGTGAATGGGACTTTGGCTCTCCACTGCTCGTCCATCACTCGAGAACCTCCTCGATCATCATTCTCCTATACGCCTTCTATTGAGCATTCATTGAGGATAAGGGCTCTACTCTGGACTTCTTCGGAAGATCCCTAGGTTCTCCCTTGTAGGTACTCCCCACCACTTCGGGATAGTTCTCCTTCATGACATTGACTCAAGCTTTATGCACTAGGACATTAAGGTACTCCTATCGAGGTGAAGGACTATGATGCTTGGGAACTTGCAGAGGCCGACGATCGCCTTCTTGTGAAGGGCTATGTCTTCCCATTGCTTTTCCACTTCTATCATAGGCATGTAAGGTGGGTGGGAGGACTACTTGAGGAAGAAATTAATGGAACAAGGTCGCTATGTAGCCTAGAGATATCTGGTTCTCCTCTTTCTGCTTCTTCCTCAGTAGGAACCAACTTTTTTTGCTCGAGGACTTCTTCAATCATCCTCTTCCTATTTGTTGCTTCTCAAACATTCATCGAAAAATGGGGCACTGTCTCAGCCTTTCTTAGAGGAACCTTAGGCTCTCCTTTGCAGGTACTTTCCACTACCTCAGGGTATTTTTTTCTTCTAGCCTCGACCCGAGCCTCAGAAATAGGAGCATAGAAGTGCTCTTGGCGAGGTGGAGGATCCAGCTACTCAGGCACTTGTGTAGGTTGGTGATGACTTTATTGGGGAGCATTATGTCTCTCTGGTACTCCTCCACTCCGAGCACTTTGGGCATAAGCACGCAACGTGGGTGGTAGTTGTGTCTAAGGAAGGAACTGTTGGGGAAAAATAGCCATCTCACCCACAACTTTTTGGTTCTCTTAGTCTTGCTCCCTCAACACCTTGTAATCAGCTAGTGGAACGATTGAGACGGTAGTTCCTGAGGCTCCAGCTCCAACTCCAACTCTCCTTGCATCCTCATTGGGACGTCCGTCTTTGTTTGAAGGTGTTCACACCATGGTGAATGAATAGGTGGTTGTCGGTGAACCTCTTTCTCGAACGTTTACGAACAAGGCTTTTCGTTCAAGTATTCTCACAGACGGTACCAATTGTTGTTGCCTCGAAAAATGAACAATAATGATAATGAATACTTGAGTACTCGGGAATAGTGAACGTCAACTCGAGACCTAAAAACACAAAATACGATGAGATCGAGATGCTCCCTGTGAGTCTCCGACATTCAAGTTAGTAGATAATTCAACAAAATAACAGTATGTTTGGAGAATAGAGTATTCCTCAGCTAATTACCTTCAATTCATATTTATAGAGTGAAAGATTAGTAAAGTAATATTTGTAATGTTTCTCATTAATAATAATTACAACATTTTTATTACAACTTTATCAATAAATATATTTAATAGATATTTTGTTTATGTCATATCAATAAATATGTTTTTTTTAAATGTCTTACAATATATTAAAATTTTTAAAATGCTAAAATTGTTTTTAAAATTACTGAAATGCTTAAAAATATATAAGTGAAATGTTCTTTCGCACTCGCTTTCTCTCTCTTCTCCCTCTTCTCTGCATGCTTCCTTCTCTCCTGTCATCTGCCCCCTAAATCACTCACCCTCTCTTTTCTCAAACATGCTCCATCTCATCAGTCTCACTCAGTGTAGCTCTCTCTCTGTTTCTCACTCCCATCAACATGGAACATTGGCGCCAGCAGTAGCGTGATCGGAGGTGGTGGATATAGGGGCGACGGTATTAATAGAGGTAGCAACGGAGGTGGCAGTTGCACTTTTAGAGGGGATTGAGGCAGTGGGATTCGTGGGGCCGGCATCGAGACCCCCCTCCAAGTCGAAGCTGATTTTAGGGATTTTGATTTTTGGAATTTAGGCACAAGAAATAGGAGCGGAGACAGAGGAGAAGACGGAGGTGGCGGTGGAGTGAGTCAACTTGATCTTCTTTTGTTTTATGGTTCCATGAATAGGCTAACTGATGGTGGGATGGTCATGGAGGTTTACGGTTTTGATGGCAGACTTGATTTTGGGGATGGTGATGGGTTTTTAGTGATTGTTTATTGGAAAGCCGGAACTAAATCGGGGTCACTAATAGCTCAATAACATGATTTCTTCTTGTTAATTTGGTTTTATTTTTAGTTTCATTTGTGCAGTTGATACAGTTCTTCAGGATAGTGTCTTGTAGCTATAGTGAGTTTCTGCATCTTATTATGGAGAATATTGGCACGTGCTTTCCGCAGTTTTTGCCCCTATACTATGCGAGAAAACAAACTAGGAAATAATCTGTGAAAAACTTACTTGGTCAACCATTTTGACTTAGACTTCAATCTAGAACAGAAAATCAGTGTCTTAAATAGCCTGGAAACACTAGCATAAGTTATGGATCATGTGTTCTGCTTCTTTACTAGCTAACTAAGCATGTAGAATTTAAGCTATTTTCATGGCAAGACACAAAAGAGAGAAAACAGATGAAGTTAGAAAATATGCAGCTGAACATAAATAATCAAAGAAAATGGATTGAAGGCTAAATACTACAATATATAGGCTTATATGAATAATCAAAGTGGCAGTTATAGGTTTATAGCAGATTTACCTTCTCAAGAACTAGAATTACATACCTGAGAACCTAAATTCTCTCATCATTTAGGAATTTGGACAAAAAAGAACAACTAATATATACATTTTTCTAGAGAAAATCATATATATTTCTCTCTAGTATGGTTGGTCCAGTTGATCGGTTGAGGTTTTACGACAAGAACTACTATTTGAAGAAATAGATTATAGGACATGATGGTTTATTAAAACAAACAATTGAAAACTTTAAAAACAAACATGATGGCACTCGTTTTGTACTCGGTTTGTTCTCGTTTTGTATTCGTTTATATTCGGTTTGCTCTCATTTGTACTCGTTTTTTTGTTTTGTACTTGTTTTACTCGTTTTATTCTCGTCTGTACTCGATTTATTGTCATTTTATACTCGTTTGTACTCAGTTTGTTCTTAATTGTTGTTGTTTTGTACTTATTTTCGTATCTTGAATAATGAGTTGTTCTCGTTTTGTACTCATTTTCATATATGAAATAATGAGATCAGTTTGTTTTCATTTTGTTGTGTGGTCAAACGTATGGTCAACACGCAGTCAAACTTCTGACGCGCAGTCAAAAAGTGGTCCAAAAGTCAAATTTTAACATTTTTAAAATTACAATAAAAGAGGTAACAATTCTGTATACATTTTGAATGTTCATGCATTTTAGAAATTTGAATTTCTTTTTAGAATATTTGAGATAAAATCCCTAAAAATTTAGCGAGGGCCAAAAAATAGGTATTAACCAAGTCCAAATGTAAATATTATGCA
Source organism: Flueggea neowawraea (assembly GCA_948243855.1). NCBI lineage: Eukaryota > Viridiplantae > Streptophyta > Magnoliopsida > Malpighiales > Phyllanthaceae > Flueggea > Flueggea neowawraea. The sequence goes on from CAODLS010407313.1 coordinate 16,490, forward strand.
TTAATTAAAAAGTACATAAATAAAACAAAACAATAAATAACACTAATTTCCATCTTCACTGTCTCTAAAACGATTACAAATATTCTCAACCAAGTCCGAACGAAGACAATAATTCACTTCTCTATTACGTAGTTTTGTATTTTTTTGGAGGTATTGTTGAAATTCTTGACTAGAACCATGAGTTATGGGAATTGGAGGTTTGCTTTCATCATCGTATTAATTTGTGATAGTATCCCTTTCATCCTCAACAATCATATTATACGACGTGATACAAATTATACATTATTTGAAATTACTCATGTACCAAAAGTGACAGAACCACATACAATTGCCCATTGAGATTGAAGCACGCCGAATGCTCATTGAACATTCTTTTTTGCAACTTAAGACTTTTAGGGTCTTCTGGATATGAAAAAATTTTAACGAATGTAGCTCATTCTGGATATATACCATTAGCAAAGTAATATCCTTTTGTATATGTTGTGTCATTAACGACGAACCAAACGTCTGGAGCTCTTCCGTACAATATATCGTTGAACAATTGTGATTGGTTAAGCACATTTATATCATTGTTAGACCTTGGGCTGCAATAGAGTTTAGCTGTGGGTGTTCGAGCTCTACTCGGCTCTGAAGTTGTGAAGCTCGAGCTCGACTCAAGCTTTAATTTATGTTTGGTCTCAGCTAGTTTAGGGATTGGGGAAGCTTGCGAGCCACTCGAGCTCGACTGGTAAAAGGCACATTTAATAACTACTCGAGCTCGCTCAATAAGGCTCATTACACGGTTACTTGAGCTTGGCTCGATCAGGCTCGTTTAATAATTACTTAAGCTCAGCTCAATTAGACTCGTTTAACACAAGCTCGTATAAGTTTGATAAAGCAAAAAGCTCGAGCTCGTTTAATTGTATGCTCGAATTGAACTCGAGCTCATATTTGAGCTTGTTAAAAATTAACAATTGATAAAATTTAATTTAGTTTCCAATACTACTCCAAGCACAACCAAAACAACATCAACATACAAAGTTATACAAATCACAATATCATAATATAAATTTCAATACAACGATACAAACAACCAAACAAGCAACTCTTGATCTTCTATGAATCCACATTTGCGATTAGTCATCACTCATAAAAAAATCAATCTGTCAATTTTAAATATAAGAAATTAAACAAGATATACAAATTTAATCAATAAATTTTTTATTCAATTTAATCTTACCCATCTAAAAACAAATTTAAGAAAGTTCATATTGAAAAAATTGAGCCTCCTTATCTTCGCTTTTTTCCTACAAAACAAAATCACAAACTTGTATGTCTGTATGTGATTTCTTTGGTTTTTTTGACAAAGCGAAATGCATACTATCAAATAGCATAAACCAAATAACAAGAATAATCAAATATGATTTGGTCTGATGGTAATCAACTAATATTTATTGTTGAACGTTTCAGGTTCAATCTTTAGAAAAAAATAAAGTTGCTTTGAACTTTAATCTATCCTCCACCTTTTCAAAAAAGAAAAAAAAAACATGGCAATAAGGACCAGCCTTGACTTTTGATCATGAAAAGTCAGTTCATAAAGCAGCGGACAGAGAGATGAAAATTGAGGAGGAGGAGCGGCGGATGGAGAGAAGCTCAGATGGAAGAGACGAAGGTCGAACGAAGGGCCTGCGATGCTAGAGTTTTTGTTTTATGAAGACCGAAGTGAAGAGTGGGTGCGACTAGTCTCTAAGTGTGTGTGTAAGTGGGGGACTGGGTGACTGAGTGGGTTATGGGTGTGTTTTTTTTAGTGGAGTTGCCGAGTGGGGCTGCGGGGCTGGGCTGGGCTGGGCTGTGACCTGTGAGCCTATGAAGGTTTTTGAGTGAGTGAGTGAGTGAGTAAGTACTTTTTTTTTTTCATTTAGTTAGTGGTAATTTTTTATGGAAACGACGTAGTAAACTGGTATTGACTTTAAAATCTACATTTAATTTTAAAAACAATTAACAATATATTCAATATTTTTTAATTGATCAAAAACTCTAGTATATATAAAAAATATAGTTTATAACAATTGAAAGATTTTTATAGTTTTGTGCATAATATATTCAAATATAGTTTATAATTGATAAAAAAACTACTTCAACTAATGTTGAATAAACAATAGCATTCATATATTAAACTACTTAATGTCTTTTAAGAAACAACATGAAATGCATTGTATACTAGTTTTGTGTTGAGATTTAGGGTGTAGAGTTTATGGTATAGTATATAGACGTTACAACTTACAAGTAGTTTAATTAAGTTTATCATATAGAGTTTAAGGTACTGTATAATATATAACGTATATGACATATTTATAGCATTTCTAAGCTGTTGTACACCGTTGTACACCTAAATTTATTTTTGTGTACACATTTATACACCTAAATTTCATCTTGGACACCTTTGCACACCTAAATTTCATATTGTGTACACCTTTGTACACCTAAATTTCATGTGTGTTCACCTTTATTCACCTAAATTTTAGGTTGTGTACACCTCGTACACCTAAATTTCAAGTTGTACACATTTGTGCACAACAAGAAATTTAGGTGTACAAAAGTGTGCACAAGTGTACAAAGATGTACACAAAAATAAATTTAGGTGTACAAAAGTGTACACAACATGAAATCTAGGTATACAAAGTTGTCCAACATGAAATTTAGGTGTACAAAGATGAACAATATGAAATTTAGGTGTACAAGGGCGTACACAATGTTAATTTAGGTGTACAAAGGTGTACACAGCATAAAATTTAGGTGTACAAAGGTATACATAACATGAAATTTAGGTGTACAAAGATGTACAATGTAAAATTTAGGTGTACAAAAGTGTACACAATATAAAATTAAGGTGTACAAAGGTATACAAAATATGAAATTTAGGTGTACAAAGGTGTCCACAACATGGGTAAACCTAAATTTCATGTTCACCTATGCACATCTAAATTTCAAGTTGTGTACACCTTTGTACACCTAAATTTCAGGTTGCATAACTTTGTACACCTAAATTTCATGTTCTATACACATTTGTACACCTATTCATGTTACATATTAATAATTTAAAAATAGAATAAGAATACATTATACAAATATTTAGTGTATATTTCCGTATAATAATACAAATGAACCCAAAGTCGAGCTTTAAAAAAGCCTGTTCACGAGTTTATTAAACGAGCATGTTTATGAGCTTATTAAACGAGCTTGTTAACAAGTCTGTTCACGAGCCTATTCGCGAGCTTATTAAACGAGCAGATTCACGAAACGAGCATTGTTTACAAGCTTTTCGAGCCGAGCTATTGAGTGTTTAAGCTCGGCTCGTTTATGAAGTCAAGTTTTAAAGTTTGTTCAAGCTCGACTTGTTTATTGTCAAGTCGAGTCATCAACGAGTTTTTACCGAGCCGAGCTTTGAGCCGCTCGGCTCATTTGCAGCCCTATTTAGACCCGATCAATCCGAAGAATGCATGCCAAATCCACAAGTTAGTTGAAGCTACAATGTCCAGCATAATCGTAGGAACCTCTTGATTGCTTTGATTAAATTGAATTTTCCATGCAACTGGACAAATTTTTGAATGCCAGTGCATGCACTTTATGTTACCAAGCATGCTTGGGAAAGCCATGGCTCTCTAAATGTAAATGAAGTAAACGTCGAATGTTTTCATTATTGGGACTTCTTAAATACCTGCCTTAAAAATCTCAACGACACACTTACAAAAATTGAATAAACATTGGGTGGCAGTAGTTGTTGCAATAATCTTTCAACTTGTATTATTAATGTAATATCTTGTATTTAAAAAAAATAGGACGAGTTTTGGTTTGGTCAACTTCTGGTTCATTTCATTGGTTTAGTCAGTTTGTTTCAGTCCTAATAAGTTGGCTTGGTTTATTTTTGTGAAATGATTTGAATTTTGTGGGCTGCTGAAAATTTGATTAGTGGGTTTGGTTGGACTCATTTATGAACTAGTTTGGTTAAGTTTATGGGTTTCTGTTGGGGTTGAATGTATGGCGGATTTGGAGGCTAAGGTTCGATTTTATTGCTTGATTTTGATAGATTTAAGATGATTTTTGATGGACAATGTTAGAATAGGTGTAGGAATGGTAGTTTTGTTTAATTGTGTTGAATAAGTATTTTTAGATTGAGTTTAATATATGTCCAAATTTTAGATGAATATTGGGATGGATTGATGGTGATTTTGAGTTGGATTTTCATTGATTTTGATGGAATAAACAATTTATTTTGTAATATGCATTTAATAGCACAAGATAAACTCAGTGATTTTGTGGCTTATATGGCCATTTAAAATATTAGGGCAATCGGAATCTATCCTTTGATTTCTGCATTTGAGTATTAAGCGTTATGCTAGTGGTGCATTCACCATTACCCGTCTGCTTCTGCATGTTTAATTTCTGTAAATATTTAATTATTCATAGAAATTCTATCTTTATAAATATTCATTATATTATTTTTTAAATATGAAATAAAATATTTTTTTATTAAATAATAAATCGAATGACAATGTATATATATAATCCATCAAATTGTTCGGCAAAATTGACTTAGTTTTTCACCGGAAGGCCCACCCCAGGGATGAGAAGGGCGGGCCGAAACCTCTCCTCCACTACATTTTGTAACCACAAAAACAAAAGAATAAAAAAGTTTATGTACTGGGAAATCACTGAAAAATACTTGCAACAAAACGGTCTGATGCCAACACAGAGAGATTCACTTGGGTTCTAGTGATTGCAAACGAGGCTGCAGGTCGTCGACGACCCTCATCGGCTTCCAGTCGGAATCTTCCTTCTTTTGCCGTTGCGCGACAAAGTGAAGAGCATCACTCCTGACTTGATATATATGGCATGCCCACGGGTAGGAATCCGGCGAAGACCAAACCTTCTGTTCTTCGAATTCTGCTTGCTCAACTAGAGATTCCGCCACACAGAACACCAAATTGGGTTCTGGCTCCTCGAAACTTTCTACTGCAACACATCCGGGAGACACAAATCCGTCCGGAGCACGTGGATGCCATATTGATACAGGTTGTTTGTAGTCGTCGGGACAATTCCTCCAAACCTGCGCATCTCCTTCAAGTTAATAATGCATTTTGTGATGTATGAACATTGAACAGAAGTAAATGAGTTGCAACTTTAGCCATTGAAATTTTTCACCATTCGACGAAGAATGTGACAAATCATAATAACCGAATTAGTACTATTGTGAAAAACTTCTAATCAGAGCTCAAAGAAAAACAGACAAACATGATTAGGTCCACTACTTAAGGTTTATTTAAAGAAACAGAAATCAATTAAGAATACGTACAATCAATTAAGAATAAGCAAGGAGCTGGAAGATGAAAAGTTTTTATTGTGCATTTCTTTTCCTCCAGAATATACATAAACAAACTGTGGAAGATAAGTCTACAATATTCTTCTCCACATACAAATCTCTTGGTTACTTCATCTAGTGCTTGAAAAGATTTAAGATATGTTTTGAAGAGAACACAAGGTAAATGGACCTTGATGCTAATTTTCATGGATCAACTAAAAGATTTGTGACCAACGGAAAGATATAATTAAGGTTCTTACCAGGTCATATCCCAGGGGTGGAACGAACAATCTGTCAATTCTACGATAAACAGCAGAAACATTAGGAGGATGGCTGCCGACACGAGCTATATCCCCCACGGAAATATACCTGGAAGTAGATTAAAAAATGTTAAAAGATCTAAAATGGCATTTAGTCGCAGGACAACATCCCATGGTTTAAGATAAAACATAAGCGAAAAAACAGCATGCCATTTGTAATGCGTACTAATTATAATTTTCATATTAATTATGATTTACGACACCATTATGCATTATGCAAGATATTAATTACCCGTCTGGGCAACTGGGTCTCCAAATGCTAAATAATTCATCATCTTCAGCAACCTGACAAAAGGAAATTATCCCAATGTGAAAATACAAAACAGAGAAAACGTGAATATATTTAAGTCTCAATTTCCCTTTCTTTTTCCAGAAGAGAGAATACAGAATGGCAAATCGGAAATACCTGCTTCCTGCATAATTTGCATCGGCCTTTAGATTCTCTTTCACTGCTCCAAATCTTTTTAAAGTTAATACTGTGCTTAACAAATCTCCCTTCATCGGATGCCGAACTCAATGAAGAGAACTCTCTCGAATTGATAATAGATTTACTTGAAGGACGTGGTTCTTGCCCACTAGCTTCAGTCCAAGCAAAATAAACATGTCTCTGGCTTGAAGGAACCTGATTACAGAATATCCTATCAGAATCATAGATAAGTCTTCTAAAAGCAAATCCACACTCATGCACAATAATAACCTTTAGTACTAAGCTTTTCATGTCAGACTGGTATGATTTCCAGATCCTACGCACTAATGAACATATCCTAACAGCTTGCGGTTGACTTCCTTCTGATTCTTCCTCAACATTGCACTTTATGAGACGAATAAAATTTTCTGATCTACGAAAGCTCTTGAGATGGAGAAGAATGTGAGAAGGCTGATTGTAGCCAGCTTTTGCTAACTCCAAAGCCATAAGCTCTTCCCATGGTACATCCCACATGATCTTGGAAGGTTTCTTATCCATCTTCTCCAGATTTGGACACTAGGTGCAAGCAGAGGAAAAATAAATATTTTAAGCCAGCATAATAAATACTACAATCAAAAATCTTAAATTTGTTACACAAGGACAGTCCTCTTGACTAACCTGCAACAACATGACCCGTTTGTTGGTCACTACAACGACCCTGTTGTAAGGCACACTAAAATATTCTTCAAAGTAATCAGATGATGCAAATTTTGACGGTTCCTTAAATATTTCAGTGCATCCAAAATGTCGACTTGCTTCTGCAAGGTAAAGTACCATCTGGACATAGAGACACATCGACAAAAGCACACAGGTGAGTCATGGTATGATCAATAACAAAGATGCAGCTTATTTGACAATGAAGATCAGCAAAGAAGGCATTGTTCTAGCTAAGCTAACTATGTTGGAATTTTCAGGTACGGTCGTTAGATCAATCGGCAAAAGCATTGCCAATCAAATAGTTAGAACCCTGACAGCCCATAACCCATCATTTGAGTATTTAAGAAATAGATGGAATAATCAGAAGTTATGTGCAAACTTTCGCAAATGAATGAATATGTAGGTAATCAGGGCCCTATGCTGCTGGACATAATAAGTCAAAACATGTGATTTTCTGTACACAATGAGAATTTTCAAACACGCGGTTTCTAATTTTTGTATTTTATTTTGGGGTTAATGAAATGATGGTATGTTGGCTACAACATTAAGGTGCACAAAAGTGACAAAGTTTTCAAACAAACATCTTCGTTCAATTTTTAAAGCACTGCAAATTGATTTTGAATCAACTAATCCATCCCTTTTATTCTATTAGACCTTAAAAGAGCAACACTACTGAGCAAAACAATATTAGACCTTAAAAGATCAACACTACTGAGCAAAACAATTAAATGCTAAATCCAATTTGATTTGAAATATCTGCTGGACAAGTTGAAGTAATTTTGTCAAATTAATTTCACAATCAAGACTGACTAACCAAAACAAAAATGTACTAAGCAGAAATTCTAGTAGAACATAATGAAAATTTAGCACATAAAAGTTCAAATTACTTAACTATTTTGATTGATGAAAAAAGACAGATAACTATTTTGACGTCCAAAGGAAATATTAACGGTTTTCTTATCCAAGGAAATATTATAAAAGCTACCTGTCCAATAGCTTCTTTCTCGCAATACTCTCGCAGGATACAATCAGCATGAATAGCCCGAGGATTTCTGATCCTCTGAGATACGGTTCTGTTACTGAGAACTTCTAGGCATTTGGAACAGCTTGCACCAATTCCATCAACAGTCAGTGAGAAAAAATCTAACGCCCCACTAACAGGCTGTACTATGAATCCTAAGAAAGCACGCCCAAGCCCATGAGCAAGTCCTAATATGCCATTCTGTCTGGCACTCTCCATAGGCTTTCTCACAACTCCAGAAACCCCAAAAGCAACACCTTGTGCCAGAGCTTCTGTCCCTTGCATAATTCCATCACCCACCCCTGTTATCCTCCTTGATCCCACCTGCTCCCCAGTCAAGATGATGTTAAAAATTTTGATTACACAGAGAAGCATTTAATATTATTTTAAGACATACCTGCTTAGAGCGTAATTGTAAAAACTGGCCATCAGTAGAAAGTTCTGCAAACCCTTTACTTAGAGAAGCCAATGTCGAACTTGTCATGCCAAGCACATCAACAGAAAAAATCAGGTGCAAGGGATTATGGATCAGAT
>CAODLS010407345.1:0-12245 GCA_948243855.1 Flueggea neowawraea
GACCTTCCTGTAGGTGAAATAATTCGATCCCAATACACAATGGAATGACAATCCAATAGGGGGTGAATTGCATTTTTAGCAAGTTTAAAACTTTGTTAAAAATCTTTTGCAAACTAAACAAATAACAAAATTCTTTTCAAAACAATATCAAAGTTAAATGAGGAAGTTCTAAAAAACACCAATTCACACTCTCAATAATATATTAAATGAAAAATAAAGAGAAAAGGAGAGAGAAATCAAAGCCCAATATTTATAGTGGTTCAGTCCTCCTTGACATACGTCCACTCCTCTAGATCTACTAGAGAATTTCAATCCACTATCTCCTTACTTTCGGGTGGAGGAAAACCGTTTGTAACACTTGTTTCTGCGAGCTCAACAAGTAAACTGTTACACCTTGTTTTTGCGGGCTTAACAAGAAAACTATTACCCTAGTTTTTGTGGGCTCAACTAGAAAACCGTTACTACTTGTTTTCAGGACAAAACAAGCAAACCAAACCACTAGTTTTTGTGGGATTAACTAGAAAACCAAACTACTAGTTTTCTAAGGCTCACTAGCAACAACTCTTTAATTTCTAAGGCTCAACAAGGAAACATATCCACCCCAAGCGAAAACCTTGCTTGTTACAAAGATCAACCTAAACGTATAGTAGAGTTAAACTCACACCAACCCAGAAATGTGATAGCAACTAAATAGCTCAAATGAGTTAGAAAGGTAGAAATGAGAGATAAAATGAATAGTAAGTTTTGGTAAAGGTATGTCTATTTCTCTTTTTGCTCTGGAACGTCGATTTATAGCCACTTGTAAAAATATAGCCACCGGAGCCTCTAAGTAGCAGTTGTGAAACAAACAAAAATTCTATCTAGTAATGACGTCACCCTTTACTACATGCGTAGCAACCATCTACTTGTGTAGTACCTTGTTCCAACTGAGTTCTTCGTGCGTTGATAGATCAATATCTACATGCTTAGCTCTCTTTTTACGTGCATAGATTTATACTCTATGTGCAATGTACCATGTTCTGCATGCATTGATCTGAATTCCAAAATATGCAATTTTCACCCAATGGCTTTCTGCGTGTGTGGTACTCCTTTCTACGTGCGTAGATGTTCTTCTTCAAAGATAGCACCTTTGATTCTTCCCGTGACTATGTCAGAGAATAAAATTTCAAATTCCCGATGAGCGTCTTGATTTTTTCAGTATTCTGGAGGCTCTTCTACGTGCATAGTGTCACATCCTAACCTATCATATAATCTTTCCATAATATGAAATTATATTTATAAAACATGACTTCATATAGATCCTTCATATCCGAATGTATACATATAAATTTTTTTACAAAGCATGTAAATAGATTTAAAATGCAGATAACACTCATCATTCCCTCCCAAAACTATATGTACAATGATAACATGATGCAGAGGAGAGAGAGTGTGGGACCCATCCGGATCTGTGCTCCATATATATATATATATATAAGTCAATCAGTCTCACGCTTGATCAACTTCCAAAAGTGTGTATGCTAAAAACCTGGAAAAATATTAGCGTTTTGTATGAGTCGCTACTCAATGAGAGAAACTATCATTAGTAAATCCACAACATATAGCATACACATCCAACTATATATATTAATCATACAATATGCAACAATGCAAGTGAATGCAATTCTGATTTTATTTTGGAGCTTGGCCAAAACATGATAAGTCTCAACCCGGGTTCGATACGATACGATAAATGATGGAGACGCATAGTCTCAAAAATGATACGATGGCTAGCTGGCAAACAATATACGATGGAGACCTGAAGTCTCAATATATGTCTGATAATATGTCCGATAACGATGGAGACATAAAGTCTCATAAAAGATAACGATGGAGAACTTATACATATTGGTCAGATCCGCCTTTTAAGTCCAGAGTGCAAGTGTCACATTACCAATACAATTTTCAATTAATATACGTGTATTCATGATAACAATAACGATAAACTATTTATATCAGCATGTGTCTGATAAAAATAAATCCGATCAGATAAAATATTCAAACTATACGATCAGACATATCCGTTAATATCAGGCAATATCTTCTAGCATTTAATTGCAACAAGTTTATAGATAACACAAGGCATATACACGTGTCACATATAAGCACTGTTGAGCATATCCAATATTTACACATATAATCAAATCATCATGTACGCACATATCACGATAAAATCATCATGTTTGGCATATTTAAAATACATAGCAAACAAGTAGAGACACCTCCAGTTTCTACTCATATGTGCCTCCGATATACGTGTCAAATACTGAGGACTTCTAGTTTCCCAATCTACTAGTATTTGGGTCCTCCGGATCTAGATAATATAAAAAATTACATTTATCAATATCAAATACACTTCCTGTGAAATCATAAATTAGTCCATTAAATATAAATTTGTTTCAATTTAGTCTTTATATCTTAGCGAATGACTTGATTCTTTGAATTTATTTATTCTATGAATCAATCGCATCTATACCCTATAAACAGTTGTTCTCGTCCTCTTTTTGGGGTTCTATTTTCTGAAGCTTCAGTTTCAGTCCCTATCATTGAAAATTCATCAAAACAGTCCCCATAATTAATGCTTTATGTTATTTAAGACAGTCTTTAATATTTTCAACATATCTGGAGATACATGTTTCCAAAGAACTTGATATAAATTTTACATTAAAGTAGACATCGTTAGATTCCTGTACATATAAAATATGAATCCTAATTCAACTTATAGAGTTTATAGTGAATTTTTGAAGTCAGGCCTAATGCTGTCAGGTTTCTCCTTCAGGACAGATTTGGCATCACATAGACTATTAACCATAATTCATTCATTTCAGCACCAAATTGAGATCTACAAATTGATTTCGGAACTAGACACATATAGATTTATAATGGTATAAATCCCGTTGTTCAATTCCATCTATACAAAGTGCAGTAAATTTATCAATCCAAACCAGAGGCTGAAACAGGGTAGACAAACCTAGCCTTAGTTTTTTATTCATGGTTTCATCTATACAAATCCAAATCAATATGGGTTTGTTCGTTTAGAAACTAGATTCACATACCCATGTCTGTTTGAAATATTAAAGGCTAATTCAAACTACAAAAATCCCAGTGTAATTTTATTACTGAACCTAGAATCAAATGTTACTGAATGGAACAATAAGTTTGACCAGCCATAGCTAAACAAGTACAGCTCCATACACACATGGATTTAAGGATATTCCTTTTACATAAAATTATAAGACATTTCATGTTTTATACGGTTCCAAATGAAGTCCCTAAGGTTTCCAAAATTGGCATAAAAATCAGACTATTCCTATAGAATCTGTAAACCAGACAGTTCACACTAGTTTGACCATAATTATCAAACGACACAAAATTTGCTCAAAATGTTTTACATGAATATAGAAGACACATAAATATACAAGTTTTATGCTTTGAGTTTTCTGAAATTCCATCTCTAACAATTTCAAAAATTGGAAGAAAACAGACTGATATCAGGAGTTATTACGAGTTTAGGTGTACCTTGCTTTGTTCAAGCCTTTCTTGATAGAAATTGTTGGTTAATTTTTTGATGGTTCTCCTGGACAGAACTTTGAGACTTAAAGGTTGGTTTTGCTGCTGAGTTTTGAGAAGAAAGAGTGCTAAAAACGTGATAGTCTTTGCATATATGTGAGAAGATAATTGAGTCAATTGATATTTTTTTCTATCCTTATCCTAATGATGAATCTTGCCAAATTTTCCTTGTATGCACAGGGGTGTGGGTGTGCCTTGCCAAATTTTCTGTATGTTGCAGGTTATAATGATGAGCATAAATTAATGAGGAAGACTTTGTAAACCATGAAATAAATTGTCCCAAAAATTCGGTGATTGTTTTTCCCTTTGTCTTCTTACTTGTTGCAACACACAAATCTTGATTTGTTTCTATATGTGCACAACCGAAATAATTATGTGCTGAGTGTGTGAGTGTTCAAATTCTCTTAATCCATGGCTATGTGCCGACAAATACATGTGTGTGTTTGAAGCTAAGAAAAAGGGTTATATAGTGTGGTTAACACATGGTTGTCGATTCATTCTTCTGCTGAAATTCGTGGCTACTTTATGACATTCATAAGCATACAACACAATAGAAATAACAAAAATTTTGAGTCTAGAATTCCACCAAGAATCTATGCTCATCAACATATATGATTAGGGTTAGTGGTTCTACCTTAGATCCAAAGCTCTTATGTTCGATCGGATGGAATGTTGTTGTAGCTTTTAGTATACCAAACCTCGAACCACCTTTTGAACTCACGTTGCCTTTGCATGAATGTGTCTAGAGGTATCCACACAAATGAAACTTCTTGGATTGGTGGAGTATACTAGCACCCTTTTAGAATCTCTATTCTAAAGCTTACAAAATAATTTTCATTCTTTGTAAGTGACACTCGCAAATTTGGCTTTGCTTTGAATGAATTGAATGACAAGGTGTGCATCCTATTTATAGGCATATGAGGAGACCTAAATAGGTGCATGAAGGAATCCAAAATTCCCCTCCTTATCCATCAAAAATTCGGCCAACATCCTATTCAAGCAATAGTGTCCTGAATTTCCTATCTAATCTCACTAGGTTTGCCTATTCTTGTCCCACAAGAATAATCACTTCCTAATTAATTTTGTCACATACAAATTAGGGTTTACAAAACCTCCCAATTAGTCATGGACTCCTAATTAGTAAGTGTATATGTGCCGAATTCATCCTTGTCACACAAGGAAAGTGACTCCTAACAAATAAGAAAAGAGAGCCGAAATTCATCCTCCTCTTTTAGGTTTAGATGTCAAATTTTCTCCTTCCTATTTAGGTTAGGTATTGCCGAAATTCTCATGGGTTTCATTAATGTTATTGGCTTTTAATTATATGATATGTTATCATAAAATAAATCACTTACATGGGCCGAATTATGTCACACATAATTAGATATCTATAACCATGATAATTAGTGATTTATATTAAAAGTCTATTACATTAATGGACTATGTATTAAATCTTAGTTAAGAGATAAAGTACAAAACTCTGAATTATTATTGATTAATCAAATTAATCATCTTAATAATTCAATCACAAAGAGAGAACTTTTGTAACCAATCCAATTCGTTCTTGTGTGTGACCCAATAAGCCCACTCGAAATTGGCAATGGGCCTTGTCACAAACCTTTGGGCCTAAAGTCCATAAGCGGTATCTAGCAATATATTATGGCAACCCAAAATCGAGTGGATGTCGGTGATCCGAGTTAACCTTTCACAGTCTGATATTTAGTCCTTTTGTCTCACGATATCTCATCTAAGCATAAGGCATGATCACATGTCAACCTTATATTGCTTAGCATATTTCTTGATCTCAAGTAGATTGATATAATGAATGATATTGATAAACCCCTTTATCAATTCATTCGAGTATGCATACATTCCATCAATCCTACTCATCAAGTGGCCAAGAGATATCACTCTTCATAAGAGGAACAAATCCATCACTCTCAGTATCACTCCTCTATATGATTCATGACATATCCAATCATAAAATTTATTGTTATCCTGTTACGGTTAACGTTTGACTAAGTCAAAACATGTGATTCCTCATGTAGGAGTCGATAGTGAGTTTAAGTCAGATGACTCAAACATCACCACTGCATGAAAGCTACTTTGTGATAACGATCCATAAAGAGCTTTCATAGCGGGCCAGTCCAACACATGTTCCCCAACATGTATTTATGTTCTAAGTTGATATCTCATATCCATAATCAGTAAAACGTGATTATCTACTTAGCAACGTACTAATTTTAATTCATTATCATTCCCATGATAATGATCAATTAAGGACATTTATAATAGCATTCATTTTATTCATATGGTTTTACTATCAAGTCACGCACTTGATGATATAAGGAAGAATATACTATTCATGCAGTTTTATCTTCATAAAACTACTAATATTTTATAGAATAAAATGTCTCTTTATTAAATAAACCAAATGACAATGTATACATGATTGAGTTAGGGCACAAAACTAACATCTTCCACCCTTATCTTCTTCTTTTCTTTTTCTTCTTCTTGTTCTATTTATTTAATTAATTTGTTGGGTAACTATACATATGTTGGCTTAAGGTTTGTAACCTTGGAAAGCTCTAGATTGTAATAATTATGCTATGTGTTAAATTTCGGGTTAGAGTTTTCATACGGTTCAAACACACAAATAGTAGTTTTCTCATTCTTTGTTTTCATTCTTTTTAGTCCCTCTCTTATTATTGGTTCACACATTTTATTCAAGATTTTAACCTTTATAATCTTATTTGAAACACATTAAGAATAATATTTCAACTCTAATCATAATTTCAATACTAAAATTTTAATCAACATTTATCGCGGCTACGCGATTGTACCTAAGGAATATTTTATAACTAATTTCTTATCAATTTCCTTAATAATATTTCCTAAATTATTATTCTCACAATAGATTTAATCCTAAATTTATATACAATCGCTAAATAATGAAAATGCATAATGTCAATCATGTATGAATATGTTTATGCAATGCATGGATATTTCAGAATTGGGTTGTCACACATAGTGACCTCTACTACGTGTGTAGAATGTTTCTTTAAAGATTGCACATTTTTTCTTTTACACACCTTGCTGCATCTTTCTACGTGTTTGATATCTTAAACACTCAACTCGTCTGATCACTTGCCAAACTACGTGCGTAGTGTAAACAACGGTTTTGGTCCCAATATGCAATGGTAAAATGGCACTCCAAGAGGGAGGTGAATTGGAGTTTTAAAGATTTAAAAATTTTGTTGAAATTCTTTTGCAAATCAAAACAAATAACAAAGTCTTTTACAAAAAAAATCAAAGTTAAAACACAGTAACAATAAAATAACCAATTCACAATTACTGTAAATCAAATATGATGCAAAGTAAAGAGAGTAAGGGAGAGAGAAAATCAAAGCCCAAATTTTATAGTAGTTCGGTCGTCTTGGCCTACATCCACTCGTCTAGATCCACTAGAGAATTCCAATCAACTAACTCTTCACTTGCGGTGGAGGGAAGCCGTTTACAACTCTTGTTTTTGCGGGATCAACAAGCAAACCGTTACACATTGTTTTAAGGACAAAATAAGAAAACCAAATCCCTAGTTTTTTAGGGCTCAACTAGAAAACCATATCTCTATTTTTTGCAGGCTCAAATAGAAAACAGTTACACCTAGTTTTAAGGATAAAACAAGAAAACCAAACTACTAGTTTTTGCGTGCTCAACTAGCAAAATGTTTCTCTAGTTTTCTAAGGCTCACTAGAAACCTCTCTTGTTTTTCTAAGACTCAACAAGAAAATCTATCTACCCCAAGCAAATAACCTTGCTTGTTACAAGATTTAACCCAAGGATATAGAAAATTAAATCTCACACCAACCCAAAAATAATATTACAAGAGAATAACTCAAATGGGTTAGAAAGGTAGAGGAGAGAGATAAAATAGATAACAAGCTTTAGCACAGGTCTCTCTTACTTTTTTTTCTGATCTAGGACGTCTATTTATAGCCATTTGAAATAATATAGTTGTTGGAGCCTCAAAGTAGCCGTTGAGAGATAGAACAAATTCTATCCAGTAATTATGTCACCTTTCACTATGTGCATTTTTGCCATCTACGTGGGTAGTTCATTGTTTCATCTGAGTTCTGCGTGTGTTGATAGTAGGTCTATGTGTGTTGCCAAAACTCCAGTGGTCTCAACTTTGAGTGGACCAACATCTACATGTGTAGCTCCTATTTTGCGTGTGTTGATCATTCTTCTATGTGCGTTGATCATACGTTCTATGTGCATTCAACTGAAACTCAAAATGTTTTCATGTTGCCCAGACTTCATCTAGATGCTTTTCATAACCTTCAACATGCATATTCGATCAAGATTGCACATTTAGTTTGCATATGTGTTAGCATTTATCATGGAATATTTGAAATGGAATTCCCGAGGAGCATCTTGCTTTTGTCTGCATCTGCACTCATCTACGTGCGTAGCATCCACCTTTGCATGCGTAGATTATGATCTGATGATCAAGATTGCACCTTGGTCTGCACTTGTGCCAACATCTGTCAGGGAATATTTGAAATTGAATTCCAGAGAAGCATCTTACTTTTGTCCGCATCTGCACTTATCTACGTGTGTAGCATCCACTTCTGCGTGCGTACATTATGATCTGATGATTTTTGCCTCCAGTACCATACACGTATACGTGTTTTGCACAAGTTCTATGTGCATAGATCATCCATAACGTGCCTTGTTGCCACAAATCACAGAGTTTGCACTTCTGCACTTCTTTCATTGATGTTTTGCATTCATCATCATCAAAACCAAACTCAACGCGTAACATATCTTTTGCGTGCATAGATCAATGTCTGGCACTTTCTGCTTTCTGGATCAACACTTCTACTCACACTACATCAGTTTATACGGGCATTACTCCGGTCCTACGTGCATAGATTGCAAAGTAAGTGCTTTATGGCCAGATATCAACAAGCCTACAACTTTGCACCTCTTTCATGGATGTTTTGCATTTATCATCATCAAAATCAAACTCAACAATCTCTCCCTTTTTGATGATGACAAAACATACATGAATTTGAACATCTAATCAACAATGACAAATAAATTTGATCAAAGATTTCACTCCTTGTTACTTGGTTAGTTCAACAAAATAATAACCATGATGTTCAAAATAAGAATAATACCAATTGTAAAAGAGATACTGAAAAATATAGCAAATTCATGCACACATCTCCCCCTTTTTGTATCATCAAAAAGGATATGAAAAATCAATATTCTCTCCATTTTTCAAAGAAAATATCATAAAAACCATTTAGCGCATAAAGCTCCCCCTAAGCAAATGCATTTTTTAAATAAACCATTTTGAAATCAAAACTTCCCTTATTTGTTTCAAAATATGTATAGCTAAAATATAAAATACATCTCCCCATTTGAATTTCAAAAACTCAATATATGCAATCAACAAATTTAACAATAAACAAATAATCAAAATGTATATATACACACAAAAAAATCATAGCAAAAAAAATTGAGTTTAAGGAAAGGGTACCACATTTGCTTTTCTCTCTTTTTCTTTGTCCATGATGGCAGGCAAGCATATTCCTCCAATTTCATTGTTGGTATCATCATCATCACTTGAACTTGAGATATAGTCAAGAATTCTCTTTTTTTCTCCTTTTGCTATGCTTTTTCAAATATGGACAATCTAGTTTGAAATGTCCCGGTTCATGACATTCATAGCAAATGAGCTTGTTTTTCCTCTTGCTTGCTTCTTTTACATCTCTTTCTTTTTGAGGAACCTTTGGAATTTCTTGGTGAGATACTCCAAGCCTTCACGATCAGCCTCTTCATCATCATCATCCTCACTTGAGCTTTCAATGTATTTTGAGGAAGCTTTGAATGATATGCTCAACTCTTTCTTCTTATTGCATTCATTCTCTTCATCCTCTTTTATACTCATTTCATGGGTGAGTAAGGAACCAAGTAATTCATCCAAAGGCAACGAATTTAGATCTTTGACTTCTAGGATGGCATCTTTCTTAGAAGCTTATGATTTAGGTAAGACCTTAGAATCTTCCTCACAATCTTAGAATTTTTATGATTTTCCAAGATTTTTGAGGCCATTGAGGATGTCATTGAAGCGATCAAATATTTCTTGAATAGATTCCTCTTCCTCCATCTTGAACAACTCATATTTGTGCATAAAAAGAGAGACTTTGTTCTCTTTGACTTGGTTTGTTCCTTCATAAGCAACCTCCAAAGTTTGCCAAATATCTTGAGCATTTTTGCATTGTTGAACCTTGTTGAACTAAGATTTGCTCAAAGAACAATAGATAGCGTGCATAGCTTTGTGGTTGTAAGAGGTGTACTTTTTGTCATTGTCATTCCATTCATCTTTAGGCTTCTTCATCATTCCTCCATCTACAAGTTTTGTTGGCACAAATGGACCTTCCTCCATAATGTCCTAAATGTCTATGCTTTCAGATTTGATGAACACCATCATTCTCATTTTCCAGTAAACATAATCATTGTCATCAAAGAAAGGAGCTATATTAATGTCCAAACCTTCATATCTAGAAATATCATTTAAGAATGTCATTTTTGGATTTTTTAACTCTTTGGATGTTAAGCCAAAAATAATATCAAGAATACAAGCTCTGATACCAATTGTAAGTACTTTGGTCTCGATGTAAAATGGCACTCTAAGAGGGAGGTGAATTAGAGTTTTAGAGATTTAAAACTTTGTTTAAAACTTTTGCAAGTTAAACCAGATAACAAAGTTTTATACAAGTAAAATCAAAGTATAAACATAGAAGGAATAAAACCACCAATTTACAAACAAGATGATGCAAATATAAAGCAATATAAATAGAGTAAGGGAAAGAGAAAACAAGGTCTCAATTTATAGTGGTTCAGTCTTCTTGACCTACATCCACTCTTCTAGATCCACTAGAGAATTTTAATCCACTAACTCCTCTTTTATAGCTGAGACAAACCATTTACACCACTTGTTTTTGTAGGTTCAACAAACAAACCATTACACCTTGTTTTAAGGATAAAACAAGCAAACCAACTACTAGTTTTTGCGGGCTCAACTAGCAAACCATATCCCTAGTTTTGTGGGCTCAACTAGAAAACCGTTACAACTTATTTTTAGGACAAAACAAGCAAACCAAACCACTAGTTTTTGCAGGATCAACTAGAAAACTGATCTGCTAGTTTTCTAAAACTCACTAGCAACCACTCTTATTTTTCTAAGGCTCAACAAGGAAACCTATCAACTCCAAGAAAAAATATTACTTGTTACAAAGATCAACCCAAAAGTATAGAAGAGTTAAACTCGCACCAACCCGGAAATGTGATAGCAACTAAATAGCTCAAATGGGTTAGAAAGGTAGAAATAAGAGATAAAATGGATAACAAGTCTTGCAAAGGTATCTCTCTTTCTCCTTCTGCTATGAGATGTCTATTTATAGCCACTTGTAAAAATATAACTGTTGGAGCCTCAAAGTAGCCGTTGTGAAATAAATAGTTATACAGTAATGATGTCACCCTTTACTACATGCGTAGTACCTTGTTCCAACGGAGTTCTTCATGCTTTGATAACCATTCTACGTACATTGCAAGAACTCCAGTGGCCTCGGTTTTGTATGGATCAGCATCTAAGTGATTAACTCTCCTTCTACGTGCATAGACTTATGCTCTACATGCATTGTACCATTTTCTGTATGTATTGATCCGAATTTCAGAATATGCAATTTTCACCTAGTGGCTTTCTACGTGCTCATGACTCCTTTCTATGTGCGTAGACGTTCCTCTTCAAAGATAGCACATTTGATTCTTCACATAACTGTATCAAAGAATCAAATTTCAAGTTCCCGAGGAGTGACTTGATTTTTTCAGTAATCTAGAGGCTCGTCTACGTGCGTAGTGACCTCTACTACGTCTGTAAAATGTCTCTTTAAATATTGCATATTTTCTTTTTTATGCGCCTTGCTACACCCTTCTACGTGTTTCATATCTCAAACACTCAACTCATCTAATCACTTGCCTAACTACGTGTGTAGCATATATTTTGCATGAGTAGATCAATTTCTGGCACTTTCTGCTTTCTGGATCAACACTTCTATGCACACTACATCATTTTCTATGCGCATTACTCTGGTACTACGTGTTAGAATTGTGTCCTAGTCCAACAATTAATGTGTATTGTCATTCAATTATTTAATAAAGAGTCATTTTATTTCTATGAAATATAATCTATTTTATGAATATAAAACTCCATGAATGGTTTATTCTTCCTTATGCCATCAAGTATGTGACTTGATAGTAAAACCATAAGGATAAAATGAATACCATTCTAAATGTCCCTAATCGATCATTATCATGGGAATGGTGATGAATTAAGATTAATAAAGAGATCAAAAAATAAATTTAATTTAATTATTAAAATATTAAAAAAAAAAATAAAAATAAAAAAGAAAAAAAAAAAAAAAAAAAAATAAAAAAATAAAAAGAAACAAAAAAAAAAAAAAAAAAATTAAAAAAAAAATAAAAAATAAAAAAAAAAAAACATAAAAAACAAAAAAAAAAAAAATATAAAAAAAAAAACACCCCCCCCCCCCCCCCCCCCCCCC
>CAODLS010407441.1:0-15284 GCA_948243855.1 Flueggea neowawraea
AGGTGTAGGACAAAAGGTCATTGCCAATTTCGAGTGGGCCTATTGGGTCACACACAAGAACAAACTGGATTAGTTACACAGGTGTTCTCTTTAGTGATTGAATTATTAAGATGATTAATTTGATTAATCAATAATAATTCAGGGTTATATGATTTATGTATTAAATAAGATTTAATACATAGTCCATTAATGTAATGAGCTTTTAATTTAAATCACTAGTTATTAAGGTTATGTGTAATTAATTATGTGTGATATAATTTGGCCCATAAGAGTGGTTTATTAAATGATAATGTATCATATAATTAAAAGCCTAATAACATTAATAATACCCATCATAATTTCAGCACAATAAACCTAAAAAGGGAATGAGAAAATTCGGCATCCAACCCTAAAAAAGGAGGAAGAAATTCGACCAACTCTCCTAATTTTTAGGAACCATTTTCCTTGTGTGACATGGAATATTTCGGCACACACACCACTAATTAAGAGTCCATGACTGATTGGGAGTTCTTATTTGAGAAATAAAACCCTAATTTGTATGTGAAAAATTAATTAGGAAGTGATTATTCTTGTGGGGACAAGAATAGGCAAACCCTATTGTTAGTAGTTTGGAATTCGGAACAGCCTCTCCTAAGTAGGGTGTTGGCCGAATTATTGGAGAGGAAGGAAGTGCTAATTTGGCCTCCCTTTGTTGCCTATTTAGGTGTTCTCATATGCCTATAAATATGGTTGCATTCTTTGTTATTCCTCTCAAGGCAAAAGCCGAATTAGTGTGTGCTACTTTCAAAAAAGAGAAAATAAATTGTGAGCTTTTAGAATAGAGATTCTAAAAGAAATGCTAGTACACTCATCCAATCCAAAGAAGAAAGCTCGTTCGTGTGGATATCTCTAGACACATTCGCGCAAAGGCAACATGAGACAAAGGATGGTTCGTGTTTTATACTAAAAGCTACGCTAACATTCAATCCGTTCGAATGTAAAAAGAGCTTTGGATCTAAGGTAGACCATCTAACACTAATTGTATATGTTGATATGCATGGATCCTTGGTGGAATTCTAGATGATTTTTTTTTTATTTTCGCTGCGTTGTATACTTATGAATGTCATTAAGTAGTCTTGAATTCCAACAGAAATTAAGTGCAATGGATGAAGGACCTTCAACGGTATGAGTACGGGTGAAAAAGTGGAAGAACAAAAGAATGAATAAAGCCTCAAGCATGGGCGATGGAAGTCTGATATTTAAGGAGAAGGATTTGAAGTGTGGACCGTGGGTTGATCAATTTAAGAACATAAATTGAAATGTGCGCGGTGGATCGAATGATTTAGGAGCCGAACACCTGCGGACGACAGGGGTTTTCCTCGGACAACAGAAAAGAAGAAAGCCAACGACTTGCAGTTGGACCATACACATACCCAACGATCTGTAGCCCATTCTCTTTTCTTCCGATTTCTTTTTTCCTCCAATTTTCCAATCAATTTCTACTTAATAAAACAACTTTAATCACTTAAAAAATTCATTAATCACCCAAATAACATTTAAAGCTCAAAATTTAACATTCAAACATTAAAAATAAAATTTGAATTTTTGTGAAAATTTTTCCAAAATTTCCAAAATAATTAATCAAAATTAAATGAAATGTTACATTAATAAGACAAAATTGAAAAATAAAAATTTTAATTAATAATAGTCCACAAATTTTAATCATATAAAAATTTGTAAAAACAAGTAAAATATATTTCTTAACTACGAAATTATTTAAAAATTTATTTAATGAAATAAATAAATAATGAAAAAAATTTATTGGAAAAATTAGTCAGAAAAATGCGAGGTATTACATTTTGATTATCTGATTGTTTTTGTTCTTCTTTTTCGTTGAATGACAGGTTCTTTAAAATGACATCGATTTGCTCAAACGAAATTGATTATCAGATCTGTTGCTTACATGTACCGTGTACTCTATCATGTTTTTGCCGGATCTGAGATGATTTGGTTTAGATCTAAAATTGCAGAGATAGATAATTGGTTTGTGTGAGTGGTTTCTGTCATGGTAGTCTCTTGTAGGTTTCAGATTCGAGAGAGACGATGTAGACAAGTCATGTGTTTGTTATTTGAGAAAGACGATTAAGTGGAGGAAGGAGGTGGGAGTGATGAAGAAGCAGGAAGAGAGAGGAAGAGAGAGAGAGAGAAGATAAGATAAGATAAGAGAAGAGAAGAGAAGAGAGATGGTGTAATTGACAAGAGGAGGATGAGGAGGAGGAGGAGGAGAAAGAGAGAGATTATTGTCCATTATTTTTATAATTTTCACATTTTCACAACTTTTGAACTTTCTTTTCACTTTAGTTCCTTTTAGATTTAATCCTTTGTTTTTTTTTTTAATTTTTAAAGGTTTTAAAAAGTTTATTTAAGGTTTATCTTTTTAATTAGAGGTTTTTAAAATGTTTATTTTTTTATTTAAAGTTTTTTAAAAGGTTTATTTTTCTATTTAAAGTTTTTAAAAGGTTTATATAAGGTTTTTTAGTTTTAAAAGGTTTATTTACGGTTGTTTTTATTTTTTAAAAAGTTATAAAGTTTTTTAAAAGTTTTTAAAGGTTTATTTAGGGTTGTCTTCTAGTTTTTAAAAGTTCTAAAAGGTTTATTTAGTTTTTTAAGGTTTTCTAGTTTTTAAGAATTTTTTAAAGGTTTTAAAAAGGTTTATTTAAGTGCATTAAAATTTTAGTAAAATTTTAAATAAAACAAATAAATTATAAAATAAAAAAATTGGGAAGAAAAACTCAGTATGTGTGGAAAAAGTAAAAAAAGGACTAAAATGAAGAGAACAAACAAGAAAAGGGACTAAATCGTAAAAAAGGAAAACAATTTCCTTACGGAACAAGTTGACCTCTGTGTGCAAATAGAAAAAAAAAATAAAGTATTCAAATTTTGTAACAAAATTTTCTTCGGAATTGTTTTGTAAGTTGCGCTAATTAGATTGTTAAGACATGGGTCCAACACAATTAGTTAAGTTCAAGGACCAAATATCAATGTTTCTCCAAAGGTCCAACATGGAAAACCTATTAATGAAGTGGCAAGTAAAACTTATTATAAATCATGTAGCAAGTCATTCACTTCACATAAATCATGTAGCAAGTCCTTCACTTCACCTCCATATAAGTTTTTAAAAACCTCACTCACTATCACTATTAGGTGAGTCTCATTTCTTATATAAGTTTATAACTCTAATTTATCAAATACTAGAGCTTTAGAATGGGCATAGAGGAGAAGCCTCCATCTCTTCATTTATATATATGTGCAGGAGTCCTGAGGCATCAAAGACTGTGGCATTGAATAATTGAAGCCTAATAGACCAACCTGAGCATTTGGAGTACCTTGATGTTTGACCCTGAAGCTTAGAGCTAGAAGACATCTCTCTCGTTACAAATTCTATTATTGTGCTTGGGTAACAATAACTAGCATCATCTATAGGGATAAAAAGCCAAGTACGATTAAGATGTTTTATTAGCCATTGCAACACAATGGCTCTTAAGCGATCACTAATTGGAACCAATCGTTAGGAGGAGGATATCCAGAATCTTAACTCCATGTATGCTCATGGTACTCGTGCATGTACCTACACACCTCTTGTTAGCGCTCATACAGTTAAGTTATGAATATCGTACATCAGGGATAATAGTTTCCACTGCTCCCCCTTTCAAATTCGAAACCCTCAATGGAAATGCTAACAATTTAAAGGAGACTCTAACAGTACATGTCTCCCTTTTGCCTGTTCTTGAAGCTTAAGGGAGGCAATGCTAACCATCCTCCTTAAGGAGACTATTCCACATATCTCCCTTTGATATGTTCTCCAAACTTATGCAAAGAGCAAAGTAGATAGAAGCCCAATGTTAACACTCAGTTCCTTATCGTTTAAAAAGAACGCAAAATTGGTCAAGACCCAATAGGTACCTCTAAGAAAATGGCTGAGTACAACGATCCATCAAGAAGTACTCAAAGGTGGTTGATAGCATATGTAAAGAGAAAGAAAAACTCCCAATGAAAGAAGCAGAATCTAGCTATTGTTCCACATTCACAAATAAGGAGATGGTGGATGAGAAAGTCCTCGAGTTAAAAAGGCTCATCCCAACAAAGGAACAACCATGGAGATATCCCATTTTTCCAAGAAGATTATGGGAAGACCCTGTCCTGAGAAATTCAAGCCATCTAGCTATGATTCTACTTTGGAAAAGGCGATGCTCATGATCACATACAACACATAAGATTCAATTATGCCCCTCTATGAATGGAGCAATGCCATAATGTGTCAGGTCTTCCCACTTACCTTAATGGTTTATGCTTGAACATAGTACAATGGGTTTATTGAGGGATCTATCTCCTCCTTCGACTAGCTAAAGGAAGTGTCACACCCTATCCTATTATATAACCATTCTATAATATGATATTATAATCATAAAATATGTATTCAGACAGATCATTCATATCCAATTGTACATGCAAAAAATTCTTAAACAAAACATATAAACCGATTTAACAATTGTACTAAGTACACTCTATGTTTCCTTTTAAAATTATATGTACAATGACAACAAAATGCAGAGGAGAAAGAGTGCGGGACCCAATTGGATGACCTTTGCTCCATCTATATAAGTCAATTAGCATCACGTTTGATGAATTCCCAACAACTGTATATGCCAAAGACTTGGAAAAATAATAGCGCTTTATATGAGTTGCTACTCGATGGGAGAAACTATCATCGATAAATCCACAGCATATAGCATACGCATCCAAAATACAAATTAATCATACAATACACAATGGTGCAAGTGGATGCAATTTCCAATTTTATTTTGGAGCTTGGCTAAAACACGATAGGTGTTAACCTGGGTCCAATACTATAAGAGACATATAGTCTCGAAACTATAAGCCAGTTGGCAATCGATCTATAAACTATAAGAGACATTAAGTTTCAAATCATGTACTATAGCTGTGGAGATGTTTAGTCTCGAAACTATAAGTCAGCTGATGATCGACCAGTGAATTATAAGAGACATTAAGTCTCGAATCATTTGAACTATAAGCAACGTCGTAAGTCATATCATGTGATGATAAGAGAACTTAAGCATGTTAGCCAAGTCCGCCTTTTAAGTCAATAATGCAAGTGACGTATACCAATCAATCTTCAATCAAACTATGCATATGAACGATATCTATAATTGTAAATCATATAATGTCTATATTTTGGCATAAAGATGAGACAAGTCATATACATTGTACACGATAAACCATGTCATTTCCCATAAGATCATATCATATTCTGAGCATTTGATTGTAGCAGGTTCGCACATAGTTTATATATCATACACGTGTCACTTGTAAGAAATACCAGATATCCCATATATTTGCACGTGTAGTAAGAAAATCATTCCACATAACCATATATTCACATATCAAGACAACTATCAAAGTAGGCACATTTCATTCACATAGCAAACAAGTGGAGACACCTTTAGTTTGTACTCACTTGGGCCTTTGATATACGTGTCAAGTACCGAAGACTTCTAGTTTCCCAATCTACAAGTATTTGGATTCTTTGGGTCTATACAATATTAAATTACATTTATCAATATCAAAGACATTTTTTTGTAAAATTATAAATTAGTCCCTTAGATACAAATTCTTTCAATTTAGTCTCTATATTGTAGCGAATGACCCAAGTCTTTGAATTTAGTTAATCTATAAACCAATTGCATCTATAACCTTTGGGCATCTGTTCTCATTCTCTTCCTTGTGTTCTGTTTTATGAAGTTTCATTTCAGTCCTTATTGTTGAAAATTTATCGAAAGAGTCCCTATAATGCTTTTCTTAGTTTTGTTTCAACTAAACAGTCTATGTTCTATTTAACATTTCTGGAGTTACAGATTTCCAGTGAACTTGATACAAATTTTATCTAAAAGTATGCATCCTAATATTTTTTTTCATATAAAGAGTGAATCCTAATTCAATTTGTAGAATTTATAGTGATTTTTTGAAGTCAAACCATTTGCTGTTCTATTTCTTCTTCAGGATAGATTGAGCATCATTTAGTATTTTAATCATAGTTCATTCATTTCAGAACCGAATTCAGCTATGTGAATTGATTCAGAAACTAGACACAATATATTTTAAAGGTACAAGTCACATTGTCTAATTCCATCTACATAAGGTGCACTAAATTTATAAATTCAGACCATAGGCTGAAACAGGGCAGACATACCTAGCCTTAGTATTTCATTCATGGTTTTCTCTATACAAATCCAAATCAAGAATGGTTTGTTGTTTTTGAAACTAGATTCAAATACGCCTATTTTTGGAGAATATCAACATCTAATTCATAATACAGAAATCTCAGTAGAATTTATAACTGAACCTACAATCAAATGTTATTGGATGGAACAATAAGTATGACCAACCATAGCTAAACAAGTATAACTCCCTATAAACAAGGATCTAAACTGCTTCCTTTTACAAGCCGTTAGATGACATATATAACAATAAATTTCATGTTTTATACTTTTTCCAAATGAAGTCCCTAAGGTTTCCAAAATCAGCATAAAAACACACTGTCCTTACTGAATTCATAAACAGGGTAGTTCACACTTTTTTTTGGCACAAATATCAAACGATACAAAATTGGCTCAAAATGGTTTACAGGCATATATAATAGACACAAATATACAAATTTTATTCTTTGAGTTCTCATAAATTCTGTCTCTAACAATTTAAAAAATTGGAAGCAAACGACTGATATTAGGAGTTATTACGAGTTCAGGAATACCTTTTGTTTATATTTGTCTTGGTGACTAGAAAAGGATGACGAACTATGGAAAAAATCTTGTCCTTAGGTTTTTCTTTCAAGTATTGAGATTCTTCAGATAAGAGTTGGCTTGGTTGCTATGGTTTCGGATGAAGAAAAGGTGTTGAAAGCATGTTGGTCTCAATGTATTTATGTACACAAGGTTGAGTCGGTTAGAATTGTTACCTAATCAGGACTTCACTAATATTTATCTTACTCTTATTTTGTTATCAAACTTATTTGATAAGTGAACATATGGCTAATCCCAATTCAGAGGCGTGGGAGGTCTTCAACTGCTGTAATTTGTTAAACATCAAGTGTAAGTGAGAGTTTCCATACCGCAACACACTCATATCTACTAGTTTTCACATTTACCCAATTTCTTTGTTTCCACTTCTTTTAGTCCCTCTTTTATTCTTAGTTCGCGCATTTAGTTCAAGACTTTAATCCTTCCTATATTATTTGATGCACATTAAGAATAAAATTTCAATTCTAACTGTAAGTTCGATACTATAATTTTAATCGACGTTTATTACGACTACGCGATTGTATCTAATAATTATTTATAAATTGTTTCTTTAAATATTTATGTCTAAATTCCCACTATAAATAATGGACTCTATATCATGAAAGTGCACATGTAATATATATATACATACACACACACACACACACACACACACACACACACACACACACATATATATATATATATGTATGCTATGTATGGTTATTTGAGGTTGGATGTCACGGGAAGAGTTTGTCAAAGTGTTCATCATAAATAGTAAGAGGAAGAAAGACACCATATACTTACTTAGCATGAGACAAAGAGATGATGAGAGCCTAAAAAATAATCAACCAATTGAGAAATATCACATTAGAGATCTATGACTTGCGACCTGAAGTGGTGTTTGCGACAATGTTGCAAGGTACTAAGTCAATTTCAATTCCGAAAAATCTATCCCTTTTAATCAACCTGGCTTTCTAACTAATCTCTGTATTATGTTCAAGTTCAGAAGCTTTACTCATTTACTAGAGTCTAAGTCCAACATCCTAGTAGCCATAGAAAGATTGGGATTACTTAACTTATCGAGGAGAACAAACATGCCAATAAGCAGGCATAGCAAAGCCTATTATAGATTTCGCTCAACTAATGGGCAGTGACTAGTGATTTCCACAAGTGTACAAATTAATTGTGAGTGCTGAGATATTGAATCCTCACAGACAATGCTTATCATAGTTCAAGCAGATGCAGAAAAATAAATACAAAATTCATATTTTAATAAGTAAAAATTACAAAGTAAATGAAAGCAATAAAATTAACAATTGGTAAACAATTATATACTAACGCATTAGGGTTTTAGGTTCATCTAAAAAAGATTAACTATTTGTAATATCCCGCCCGTTCCGACTAGGTTCTCTATAGTTTTCTGTTCAATTTTGATATGATTATTTGATGTTTAAGGTGTTGATTAAGTATTTGGAGGTGTTTAATGATGATATTTTTGTAAGTTTAGATGTTGTTGAGCCCCAGGAATAATGAGTTACTTGAATAAACACTTTGTGCAACTTAAGTGGAAGAGGCCATGGATAACTCGAGTTAGGGAAGTTATAACTGGAGTTATATGATAGCTGGATAACTCGAGCTAGATAAGTTGTTACTCGAGTGGTATGATGGATGGATAACTCCTCTAGTAAGCCTTTGTGTAACTCGAGTAAGCCATGCTGCCAGGATTATTTTAGGCAAATTTAACTCGAGTAAGAAGGGGTATAAATCGAGTAAGCCATATTTCTGGGTGACGGTGTAGTCATTTATTCGTGTATTTAAGCGGTTATATTCGATTTTGTCGGCTATTTTCACCCTCAGAACACTCCCTCAACACCTAGAAACACATCCCTTCCGTTCTAATTGCTTCTTGATTCATTTCTTCAAGGATTCAAGGTAAGATCATATCTCTAGCTTAGTTTTTATCTCTAGTTCATATACATAATATCCCCGTATTCCGATTGGAGTCATGTAGCTTTCCGTTCAATTTTGAATCAGTTCTTGAATTATTTCGATGATGATTAGGTGGTCAATGTGATGAATAAATATTGGAGTTTAACCATGTTAATTTTTTGCAAATTTTGATGTGGGAGGTGATTTATACGTCATTATGTTGAGTTTCGATGTTGGATTGGCTTCGGGAATGATGGGTTTTTTTTCTAAGTTAGAACACATGTTTAAAGTGTGAAATTTCGTATGGAATGTGCCCAAGGGATCATCCATGTGTGTTGAAGGGTAGCTAAGCACGTAGATCATGAGGCAAAATTGGACTGGAACTGAAACTGCCATCTACGAATGTAGGTGTCACTCTACGCATGTAGAAGGTCTGCTGCGTGCTCAGAAGGTCTCCTACGCACGTTGATATTGGATCTGAAATTCCTGGGTTGTTGAAACGCACGTCTAAACACATTGTAGAATCATCTATGCACATAGGACTCCTTCTACATACGTACATGAAGTATTACACACGTAAATGTGCCCAGAATAGGCTACTTGAAGGTGAAACACTACATTTTGGCGCTTGGATCTATAAATACCTTTCCCCCTAAATCTGAATCTCTTCGGCCTTCACTCACTTTCTTCATTTCTCTCACTCTCAAATCTGTCTCTCAACATCTTCCTGTGTCTCTCTTCTCTTCTTTTTGCTTCCTTGAGGTAAGATCAAGCTTCTAATCCTTTCTTTTCTTCATTTCATGCAAGCTTTGTTCATTTAGGGTTTATGGACGAATTTGATGTTGAGCTCAAATTGGCTGGTTTCTATTGGAATGAGAGTTAAATGTTATTAGATTATGGTTGTTTGAGGTCCAACATGTAAGGATTTAACTTCAGTTTTAAAGGTTTTTGAGTTTGAACGGAATGAGTTTGTTGGAAGCTAGTGTTTTGATTTTGAATGATTTTCTAGTTAGATTTAGAGTTGTTCTTGTTATATTTTGGTAGATTTGAGTTATAAATGCATGGATTTGAGTTGGGTGTTGTGATTTCATGATTTGTTTCTTTGGGTCAAGAAAAATCCGAATTTGTGGGTTAGAAATCTTGATGATTTTGAGGTTATTTGTTGCAATTGATGTTAGATTTGTGTTCAGGAGGTTGATTATAGTCAATGTGGGTGATTGGTAAAGTCGAGTATCAATTGGAACGAGATTTTAGCATTTTGGAATAAATTTCTGTCAGATAGTCAATTCTGTAATTTTTTGAAGTGTTTGGGTCAGATTTGGAATTTTTGAAAGTCAAGGGTTAGATTGCATTTGCATTGCATTCGTACATTTGGTACCGCAACAGTACCAATACCATATTCTAATCTATTTGATATGATTTGTTTGTTTCAACTTCGTGTTTTGGTCAACGAGGCCAACCAACCATTAGTGGTGTGTGACCGGGCCAATCAGCATGGTTATCCAGGTGAGTGGGATGACAGCTTCAGACATATAGGCTATGTCACGGCCTTTTATACTTGAATTATTATGTAAATTTAGGATACATCAAACTCTTCCATACTTACTCGTTTGATTGTCCCCAAGCAAACCAATCTCAAACCCGAGGAAAGAATACAAATATGAATCGAAAAGGCCAAAGCATTCTTATTATCTTATATTATACAAGTATACAAGTAAAATGATCAAAAGAAGAAAACTATACTATTCACCAATAAAATGAACCAAATGTTGGCATTGAGAAATGACAATATCAAAAGTTACAACTATCAAATCCCTTAGCCTATTGGCACCTTTGAAGTTCATCTCCCAAATTGCTAAAATTGAAGTACATTTTTCTTTTTTTTTTTGGAGCAAACGCTGTGTTATTCCTTTTCAATCATGAGTGCTTTTGTTCAAATTTTCTTTCATTATACTTCTTCTTTTAGTTGCATTCACTCTCATTTTGGGTGCTATTAACACAGTTAGTGAACTAAGGATTCAAAAAATTTTGTTCTTTTTCATCTATTGTGGTTTCCATCATAAAGGAAGTCTTCCGTTTTACGTGAAAACCACTCATTTGTGATGAGTGCTCCCTATTACTTAGAAAACCCGTTATGACAATACTTTGCATACTCATATCAAAAGACAACGGAGTAGATAAAAACCCCATGTATTTGTCCTGGTTTAGGTTCACCCTCAAAAGTGAAGCATGATCATTTAAGCACACAATAAAAGCATTTACACATTAATTAAGCCAAGTTTACTCCAACTTTTCAAAATTAATCAATTAAGCACATCCTTACCAATAAGTTTGGAACTTTTTATTATGCCTCCACTAATAGACTAAAGTTATTGATAAATGAACTCTTAACCTTACCATCTAAAAATGTCAAATTAATGTTCAAGTCACCAACAAATAACGTTCATTCTTCAATTGATCATGTTAAAAGCATACTAACATAGTACAAGATTCCTTCAAACCAATTCAATCCAAATTTTATTCTTCTCAAGTTTGACATTCCCTAAAAAAAATTCGGCACAATTCAAGCAAGAATGAAATTTTTTTAAGCATTTTCAATCAAAATAAACACACAAGCAATAACATATAAACAATTAAGCACCAACATTCACTAACCCCTCCCCCACATTGATTTTAAACATTGTCCCTAATGTTTGATAAAGGAAGTCCGAATCAACCTTAACAAAGCACTATGAACAATTGAAATTAAGCACAAAAGTAAAAGAGATAAGGTTTAGAATGCTTCTCTATTTGTTGTCTGGCTTGTGATTGTTTTTCCCTGGAATGTACGGCTCCAACTTTTAGGCATTGAAACAAGAAACTTTACTGGAAACAAGTGCATATATATGATCATGGAAATGCCCACTTTCTCCTCTTCATCAAACATCAACAAAATATTTCAAAACAACACCAAAAGTAAATATGCTTCTATACTAAGATGCAAATATGCATGCAAATGCGATAAATAAAAGGATAAGCATAGTTTAATGTCATTTATGATTTCAATTTTTTATGATAAACTTTGAGTGGCTTGTGATCATTAAGCAAAATGTCTATTGCACCACATGAATGCATATTTGAAATTGAAAATGGACCTCACCATGGAATTTTTGGGTTCCAAATAATGTGATTTTGGGTGGAAAATATATAAATGTTTGACGCACAAAGAATTACCCCTTAATGAAAAATCCTCACATTCTTTTTCAGCTTTCTCTTCAATGCTCAAAACCCTTTTGAAATTATTTGTTTCCTTTTCACTTAGAGTATTTTCATGATTAGGCTTGTTTAGAGGTTCTCTTGATTTTTCACTTGAAGGATGCAATGGTGGAGGGTGATGCTCATTCATAGAAACATAAAACTCTTCAGTTTCCTTCCCCACTCTAAAGGTTATACTTCCCCTCCTCAAATCAATAGAGAATCTCCTAGTTGCCAAAAATGGTCTTCCAAGTATAATAGGGGTGTCACATGCATCATCTATATCTAAAACATAAAAATTAGTGGAAAAGAAAAACTTTCCTACTTTCACCAAGATATTCTCCACAACTCTAAGTGAATGCTTGATCGATCGATCTGTAAGTTGGTCATAGTAGTAGATGCTAGCTCTCCAATCCCAAGCTTCTTATACATGGACTTAGGCATTAGTTTGACTGAGGCACCTAAATCACACAAAGATCGAATGTTTGCCAATTTGCCAAATGTACATGGAATTGTGAATTTCCTCGGATCCTTGAGCTTTGACTGCACTACACTCATTGGTAAGTGTGATGTAGGTTAAAAATACATATATATTAAGCAAATATTTCTAGCATTTTCATCCTACAATTGATCATTTATTGTTGTATTTATATATTTCTTTCATAGGATGGATTTGATTTGCATAAATTTGGAATTAAAATGATGGAAAAAGACATGAAGATTTTATGATTCAAGAGTGAAAAAGTGGTGGAAATGATCAATGAATGAAACGTGGCCAAAAGGTGTTCAACCTGAAGTCACCAAAGTTGTGCACAAAGTGAGTGAATAGTGGTGGCTCACGATCATGATTCATGACCGTGATGGTGGGTGTGAGACCTTCATGGTCACCATTCATGACCTTGAGATTCACGGCTTAAAGAACAATTCAACTTCTAACAAAAACAGTAGCTCATCACGGTCATAAGCTTGACCATGATGGAGACTGTGATGATCTCACGGTCTTAGCTCACGGCTGTGATGAAGAACGTAAGCATGGCCGTGAAGAGTAATGCACACCTCCAACTTCCAATGGCTAATCACGGTCATGGAATGGTTCACCCTCCATTTGCGAAAAAAGAACAAATCTTGTTGCGCAATTCCACCGTCTTTTAAGGTGAATAGTATTTCATCATGAATTTTTCATAAACCTTATTCCAAGTTCCCAAAGAGCCTTTAGGAAGATTGATTAGCCAAGTCTTGGCGCGATCCTTCAAAGTGTATGGAAAGCATCTCATCCAAAGCTCGTCTTTCGTCAATCCGTGTAAAGGAAACCTTTGAATGGTTGTATAAAATTCCCTCAAGAAAGTGAATGGGCCCTTCGATGGTAAACCATTAAATGAAGGTAACATATTGAAGTGAATGTTCTTCAATTCATACTTACTAGCCACCGAACTCAATTCAATGCATGAAGGTGAAGCTGTAATTACCGGCCTTTGAATATCTCTCAAGCTAATGCGCACCGGTATTTGGTTTCCAACGCCATCACCCGGTAGTTGGCCTACTCTCGCCTCATTTCCTTGAGCATCTTGAGGTCTGGGATTTTCTGCCATTCTCTCACTTCGTCTATTTTCAATCTCCGGTATCAACGAAATGAGTTCTTTGTCCTTTCGATGTGATCTACCTTCCAAGCTTTGAGAATGCCTCAAAAGCATGTATCACCTAAAATGCAAAGAAAACAAACCAATAAGCAAAATGAAAATAAACAATCCCAACTAGTAGTGTTGTCCCTGGCATCGGCGCAAAAAACTTGATCAGTGCCTCGCAAGCGCACGAGGATCGATGCAGTAATAAAAACCTTAGGAGTAATCCTAGGGTGTCCAACTGACAGGGACGAGTGCTAATTGTGATTGATTCAAACAAGAAAGTAGAATACATAAAGAAGTGATATTTTTGTATTTTTGAATAATGAACACGAAATTTAGAAAGAACAATAATGAGATAAGCGTTAGGACTTTCAAGACTCAACAAAGACTCCTATTTACCACATTTATGAATGGGTTATGGGATATGAGTGTTCTCTTGCTAAATTCACTTAAAGCCTCTTTCAAAATCATTTAAGCTATGTCTACATTTATTAGGAGGGTCCTTTCGGCCTCACCTAGTTCTTTTGGGAATTTCATTGAACACCTTGTAGGCATGAATATTTCTATTACATAATCTAACAAGTTTAATGCATGTTAATCTCAACTAGCCTTCTCCTTTAGGTCCTTCAACTAGATTTGTTAAAACTACAACTAATGATGGCTAGTCACAATCATAGTCAATTAAAACATGTATTCAATCAAATCTAAGAATTCAACAAATATGACATTCAAAGCACAATATATAGACTATAAATATGGAAACAAAAGCACATCTCCCAATCATAAATATATCAAATATTCATTAAGGTTTGCATCTTTAGGTCTTAACAAAATATTTAAGCTACCATGGTTTTGTACAACAACATAAGACAATAAATCTCAACATGAACCATGATAAAAAAAATATGAGATATAAAGAGAGGAGACAAAATGGGTTTAGAAGAAGCCTTTTTTAGTGTTCTTCAAGAGAAATCTCCACACTTCAAGCCTTGGTCTCCTTCTCTTTTTCCAACCCTAAAATGTATTCATGCAATTGAAAGAAATAAGAGAGAAAATTATGTACAAAGGTTTTAATGCACAAATGAAGAGTATTTATAGGTGTTTTGAAGTACCACAATGTCACAACCTCGACTCACAATACATATTCAGAAGCATACACGACAAAAAAATATATTCATACAAACACATACATTCATATGCATCATATCAACATCATTGGACATCGCATAAAACATTTAGATGACAAGGAAAAGAGTCTAACAAGATATCATTTATTTATATTCATTGAAATTAGATTAAAATTTCCTATAAATTTTATAGAAATGCTAAACGGTGGATCAATGGAAAAGATAAGTACTAAAAGTAAGGTAAACACAGAACAATGGGAAAAGTGTCGTTTATCGATTCTGTCATTTGTCTTTCTAAGTAAGGACCGATATTTTGCATTTAATAGTTTAGAAATATCAGTACCATAAAGTGGGAAAGTCATAGAAGAAGGACCAAATTGAAAATTAGTGCAAAAGTTTCTTATTGGACCTTTTAATGAACCATTTGTCATATGTCACCTCGTGCTTGAATTAAAACATGATAAAAACAAACTAAAACCATATAAATCAGAACCATAACAGAGGGCAGAAAGGAAAGGAAAGAGAGGGAAGAAGAG
>CAODLS010407536.1:0-30855 GCA_948243855.1 Flueggea neowawraea
TAGTAAAACTGCCTTCTTAATACGATTTTCACTAATAATGATATTATTGTGGAATTTGTTCTCCGTTAAGCTGTATCGTAACATGACCGGCAAGTGACGTGGTCAAGTCCATTCTCCAGGCAATTAATGTCTGTACACTAAAAAATCGAGAATAGGAGCAAATAAATTGACCTGCAAAAAAAAAAAAAAGAAGATTGCCCCAAAGCAATAGCTGTTGTTGAGAGTCTCATAATTGCCTATTGATCTCTAGGGTTTATAACTTAGAAAAAACCTCTCTTTACAATGTAATTTTTAAAATAGAGTTAAACCCAATCTTAATAACCATAAATTTCAATTGGATAAAACAAAATGTAGCAAAACGCCCCTACATCTAACCACATGTTAGTGCAACCTCCCAAATAACTTAACTCTTTCATCACATGTTTTAGGCTATGTTTGATGTGGCGTTTTTTTTTGTCAGCATAAAAAGGGAGTCGGGAGCTACCGAAAGTGGATACCTCCATGTTGAGTGTGACCATGCAGACAATTACTCTCCGTTATGACATATCTCTTGATGTGATGTGGTATTTGATGTGGTGTTGTAGTTTGAAAAAGTGCTATTTTTTTTAAATTAAAAAGTGCTTTAATAAATTAACGGTGATTGATAAATAATGTTGCATAAAAGTGCTAGTGTGGTAGGCAGTTTTAATTTATTTTTTGTTGATAAAAAATAACAAATTAACTTTTTTAAAACTGTGTTTTGAAGGGATATTGTAATTGCACATCACAATTTTAATTTTTAGTTATTACAAAACATTTATAAACTGCGATTGACTCTAAAACATATGTAATCTCTACAAAGTTTTAATCTCAATAGCAAACAAACACTTAGAATTTTTATTATTTGTGAGATTTCACATTTCTTCTCGTCTTTATATATATATATATATATATATATAATTTTATTAGGATATAAGTATGAACGGTAATTGTCCCACATTAAGAGTTATGGTGTGTGTAAAAGACTTATAAGTGGTGTGGACCCATAACTCATTGTCTTAAGGTTTTGGTTAAATATGTGATGTTAGGCCCACTTGTGTGTTCTTTCACTAGGTCAACGCGCAAGATGGATCTTCCTAAGGCTCTCTGGGTCCAACAAGTGGTATCAAAGACGACAATTCGACTGGGACATGTAAGGACGAGTATGATGCAGTGGTATGAGTACGGTAATATGGTGAAGAGTTGTGTTGACTGGTGTAAACCGGATCTACTGTGTGAATGGCAAAAAAAACCTCGTAGACGGAAGGGTGGAGTCATGAGAGAAGCTCTTAGTGACACCGTGGTGATGATCGAGCCCAAGCACCCAAGCCCAAAGACGGTGAAGAGTTGTGCTAACTGGTAAAGCTCTTATCTAGTGTGAGCGGTTGGGTCAGCTCATAGATGGATGGAGTCATGGAAAGAGCTCTTGAGTTAAAAAAATTACACATTAGTACTCGATGAGGCCCAATAAAATTTCTCAATACTGAGAGTAGTTTCCATTGCAGGGGTAGTAGACCTAAGCTTAATGCAGAAGAGATTCACACTTGAGGACGATACTGTTAGGATACAAGTTTGAATAATAATTGTCTCACATTGGAGAGTTGTGGTGTGTGTGAATGACTTATAAGTGGTGTTGACCTATAACCCATTGCCTTAAAATTTTGGGTAAATATGTGGTGTCAAACCCACTTGTATGTTCTTTTACTAGATTCACGCACGAGATGGATCTCCCCAAGACTCCCCTAGTCCAACACATTTAAGTACATATTTTTATTTTCACTCTCTTTTTCACCTTTTTCACCCTTCACGTCAGCTCGCTCTCTCTCTCTCTCTCTCCCCCTCACCTTAATCTTGAAATCTATCATCCACTATTTACCCGCACTCTTTCATAGTCATCTTTAGCCCTTACCTATCATTCTACCACTAGTTGCTTCTTCCCCCTTTTAGTTTGAAAAAAAAAGGTGAATTAATTAGATGGTCTTAAGCCAATTTAGTGAAATTAAAATGACTAATATCTTGGTGCTATAATTTGTACAATATTATATTTATTGTATTACATTACAGTTAAAATTTCATGGTTAGCTAGCTCAACATGAGAACTAAACTCGTTTACTCGAGCATGACATTGGCCCAAGAAGCACATAAATCTGACTTGCCCACCTATAAGTTAATCCACTAGATAGAATGATGGTACACTATTTAGTCGTGATAGTATGTTTTGGGAATATTATTTGATATCTACAAACTTGTTCATATACCAAGAAAAAAATATAATGTTTAAGTTTGTTGTAAAACTAATAATAAAATATAAAAAGCTTAAGTTTAAGTATGCAATAACTAGATCAAAGATAAATGAATAGAAGAGATGTAAACGAAGAAACGAGGGAGAGTATTATTCAGTAATCTATTTGTAATTGATATTTTTACAATACCACATAGGAAGACCTATTTATAGGAGTGGTAGATACATGTCTTCTTTCAATATTGGCTTCAGTTAACTCAAGAGTTAAAGATCTTTAATTAATAAACATTAACGTACTAATGCACTTCAATAGACATTTATTCAACAGTTAAAATCTTGCATATGCAAATGCATCCAATCATAGTGAGCTTTTGTAAATATCACCGTCTTTTGGTGGTCATATCTATCTTTCAAGTTAGACCAAATGACATGTGGATCTTTAACAGTTAAATATTTAGCTTTTAGTCCTTTATGAAGATGATGGCGTAAAAATATCATGGTCTAATGATGGCATAAAAATATCATGGTCTAGTAACTAATTTACTAGTTAAGGGAGCGATTGAACCATTTGCTAAAAATATGAGGACTAATGCTGGAATTTGGCACAAAATCAGTGAGTTGATCGCACTGAGAGCCGCCCCTTTTTCTCATTTCCTTTTTTGAAGCCTAAACTGCCATGGTTGGTTCCATGATTGAATATTATGATTTTCTTGCATTTTAACCAAATCATTCCCACTTATTTCTCTCCATATCCAAGATATTTAATCAACCTAGCCATCTTCACCAATTTCTTCTTGATTGTTCTCCAGTGAAGCAGCGACGCAATTTCTTTCTTTCTTCTCTTTTGTTTTTTCTTTTCTTTTCTTTTTGTTTCTCTTCTCTCTTTTTCTCTTTACTTGTCATGCTTTCTTTTTCTTCTTTCTATTCTTTTTTTTTTTGCAATTTTTTCAGGCCAGGATGTTGTTGGACAACGACGAAGAAGGATTTGATGGCGACGGTCAGTGAACAGGATGTTAAGCTAGAGCAGTGATGTTCCGTATGACATGGTTATTAAGAATCATCGAAGCAACGATGCCATGGTTCCAAAAACAAAGGTTGAAGATGATGTCGATGCATTCTAACTTCTCCTATATGATGATTTAGAGACAAAATGAGCATTCTGTGTTTTAGAGAAGCCAACAACGTCAACTCTATGTTTCCAGGTGTTTGGCATTTCATGAGGCAAAACGATGAGCCGCTTAGACTAGAACCAGAAAACGTGCCACTTCACAGTAGCTGTGACATGCCATTTTGTGGCTAATCTAGATGACTTCGCATTTTGTAGCAGCTGCGACATGGCATCATTTTTAGAGAATTCATCACCCTTACCACCACTTAGGTGTTCAGAAGCCTTATTTGGAGAACTTCACCCTTACCAACACGTGGGTGTTCGACACACATTGGAGTAGTCTTCACCCCCACCACCACGTGGGTGTTCATGAGCCACATCTTGGAAGACTCA
This sequence comes from Flueggea neowawraea, assembly GCA_948243855.1. Taxonomy (NCBI): domain Eukaryota; kingdom Viridiplantae; phylum Streptophyta; class Magnoliopsida; order Malpighiales; family Phyllanthaceae; genus Flueggea; species Flueggea neowawraea. The sequence continues at coordinate 3,762 of CAODLS010407536.1, forward strand.
TCACCCCACCATCACGTGGGCGTTCGACGCATTGTGGAGTAATCTTCACCCTCACCATCACGTGGGTGTTTAGGAGTAGCTTCTTGGTGACCGTGATGAAGGTCAAACTTTTACTAGACTTCATCGATTCACCTCACGCTTTAGGGTATAAGTACAATGTCTCGTACTATTTCGATTAGATCTTTGGGTTCCGGGAGTGTTGATATTTATGTTTCTAAGTTAGAAATACATCAAAAGTGTGAAATTTAAGGCGTAATGCATACAAGGGGTTGTTTACGTGCATTGTAGGGCATCTAAGTGCGTAAAACTTGAACTGGGCAAGGCAACGATGATGGAAATGCACATTACGAGCGTAAAGCACAAGATTATGCACATAAGTGTGTCTTACGTGCATAATGAAGATCGTTGCGTGTGTAAACATGCTTTTTTGGGTTGTTTCAAATGAAACAGTGATTTTTGATGTGTTGACTTATTTATACTCCACAACCTGACTCTCCTTCGTCATTTTCATTCCAAATCGCCCCCAAACTCTCTCAAATAATCTCTCCACTTCTCGCCTTGCCTTCCCATCATCTCCTTTCAATTTCTTGAGGTAAGAACACTTTCCTAACCCCTTTCTTCTTACATTTTAATATTGCATTGCAGTGGGCCTTGTTTGAATGGTATGTTGGATGAATTTGAGCTAGGGTTTCGATTTTTGGATGAATTGATGGTGTATTGGAGTTAGTTTTGATATATTTCGGTGGAATGAACATAGATTTGTATGGATTTTGTGTTGGAAGAAGAGATTATGGTGTTTGGTTAGGGTTTGGAAAAACAAATTTGGGATTCTTGTTGATTTAGTGTTTCTTTTGTGTAATTAGTTGCGGATTCATGTATATGAGGTTTTTTGAAGTGATTTAGGTGATTTGGAACAATAGGTGTTGATTTGTATGAATTTTGGGGTGTTGTCAAAAATATTTTTGTCGTAGGGACTAGATTGTAATATTTTGAAAGTTTAAGGTCTAATTTGTAATTACAAAATATTTGAAGGACTGATCGATAAATTTTGAAAAGCTTAGGGACTAATTTGTTATTTGTCAAGGTCTTAAGGATTAAAGTGTAATTTAGAAGAATTGATGGACTAAATTGTAATTTTCTTAGATTCTCGATAGGGGCAAAAGATTTAGATATTCGATCGCAATTTGATTTCTGACGTTGTAGTAGGGTTTGGGTTGCATTTGCATTCCATGAATTTTTTTGTAGTGCCATGTTACTGTATTTTATTCCACTATGAATTATCTGTTTCCAACTCTGTTCGAGGTGGCCAGTCATTCACCAAATGTGCACGATTCGATTATTTGGCTTGGCATCTAGCTGAGTTGGATTTCATTCTAGACACATAGATTGTGTCTTTGAAACTTATATGTTTTTTATGTGATTAGACTTGCCATATAATATAGACTAATTAAACGATCGGTAAATCCTAAAATTTGATTATGTGTAATATGGAATTAAATATCAGTAACTATCTTTTTGCTTGTATGTCTGTCTGCTAAGATAATGCTTCTGATAAGAAAAATCTGTATTCTAGATAATAGAAATATTTTCAGTGATAACTTCTAAGATAGATTCTATGCTTCTGTATATTTGTATTCTAAAATATTTATTTTAATTATTTGATAATATATGCTTAGTGATAAAATAAGGTTAGTTCAACTATCTGGTAGACTGGTCTAATACTTTAAATAAGTCTATTTAATTTATTCTGACTCGGAATACCTATGCTACGAGAGTAAACGTAGCATCTGGTATACTAATGTTCTGTGAAGATGAATGCTTGGTTACCAGGGTTGGTGGTAACCTGTGTGCTCGGCTAGAGGCACAAATCAGGTGGCAATAGTCCATATATCATATTTTTGTTTCTACATATGATTCAGTTTTTGTTTTTTTTTTAGGTCCTATGTATGATTTCTTTAGTATGATTTAGATTAATGGCTGAATATAATAAATTTTGGGAGTTTGTATTATTGATCACCCCTCTGTTGTACATTATACTATGATCTGACGGGGTATATCTTGCTGAAGCCTGTGACTGCAATGCTCGCAGATATACTCATTTGATTCATTTTGTGTGTTTCAGCTTTGAGACTCTTAGGGTGTCGAGTATTCTTTTAGATCATAGGGCTATCAGCTGTTAGCTCTTTTGAGCAGGGCACTGTTTAACCTCTTAAGGTTGCAAGTCAATTTATGATCAGTCTGGCGCAATTTCAATATAATATGGGTGTATGATCAATAATCATCAGATATATTTAGTTCTGTAATTGATAGCCAGATAAAAAGAATATAGACTTTAGTATAATCTGTAAAATATGAATTTTGTATGAATGCATGTTGTATGCCTTGTCTACGAACAGTTTTGAGAAAATGGTTTTACATATGTATATATACATGTATATAATATTATGCAATGATATACGTGTACAGTATTTTTGAAAAATGTTTTCAAAATAGTTTATGTAATGTCCTGGAGACACTCTAGACTATTGTCCCGCTCTGAGTATTCTTACTCCCTTTTGTTGTTTAACATTTCAAGTTATTCCGGTGTTAGTTTTCATTCGAATTTCAACACTTAGTGAAGATTTCTGATGAGTAGTTAGTGCCCTTTTGTTTGGGCCCTAATCATTTGTCTTGTTAGATGCTTCACACTGAAATACTTATGGATGTATGGTTTTATATGATTATTTTCATTTTAGTTATGATTTCTTATATTAGAAATATTATTTGAAAATTTTACGTTTTAATGAAATTTGGTTATATATATATATATACTTGCTTGTTACACTTAGTATTTTTACATGTATGAAAATGTTTTAATTATTTTGTATTTATTGAAATGGGTAGAAATTATGTTTACTGAGGCCTTTGTGGGATGGGTCAGGCCTACAGTTCGTTTTGCCTCATACGCCAGTCATGGTCCAATCCCAAGTTGTAAAATATGCTCCCCAATTACTTTGTTAAGAAACTTGCTTTAACAAAGTGTTTTGGCATGGTTGAGATTGTGCTAGTTCGTGAAGTGTCAACTCTCTTTCAACCATCCAAGTTGCTATATTCATGTCAGCAATGAGCACTCGGCTTCCCGTAAACTCTATACTTGACTATGCACTTTATTCAGACTTCTACTGCATGTGTTCTACAATGAGTGCTAGGTTTTCACAAGCTTTATACTCTATTGACACATTACAACCTTTGTCATCTTTCTTTGCATGCTTCCATAGTGAGAGCTTGGTGCACACATAAGATTTTCTACTCACTGCATGTCTTTACATTTCACCATTAGTCAACGCTTGGTTTCCCGCAGGCTTGATGACTATATGTAATTTTCAAATTTTCACTGCGTGTGTTCTACAATGAGCGCTTGGTTTCCTACAAGCTTCATGCTTCATTGCCACAACACAGTCTATCTTTTCATCGCACACTTTCATGATGAGAACTCGATTTATCGTAAGCTTTTCTACTCACAATTTAGTTGTTCACCACATGCTTTTAGTGAGAGCTTAAGTTTTAATAATCCTTTCTACTCACGCAACCTTAGCAACTTCTTATATTTTACCGCACACGTAAGTGGATTTCTACTCATTACACATATTTGTCACGTGAGAGCCCGATTTCTCGCAAGTTTTCTTACTCACAATTTAGTTGTTCACCACATGCTTTTGGTGAGAGTTTGAGTTTTAATAATCCTTTCTACTCACGCATCCTTAGCAGCTTCTTATACTTTACCGCATGCTTAAGTGGTAAGACCCCAATTTCTCGCAACCTCACGCTGCATTTTAGAGGTTTCAAAATGGTTCTTTGTGCGTTGACAGTGAGAAGCCAATTTTCATATTCATACCATGTTCTTTCATTTCTGATTATATAATGGTTTCCTGCAGGCTATAATTGTTTTGTGTGGCTAAGCACTCGGGTTACCTTAAACTGTTCCTCATTCACAAGAGTAGTTATTCATGCATGAAGGATTGAAAATAAGAATGTCATTCGTTAAACAAAAAATTACACGAGAGAGTCAACAAAAACTTAAAGAATTCAACTTTTTACCACCATTTGAAGAACATCTAATGACCACAACCCATTGTTTCGAGTGGTTGCATGCCTAGTTGGTCCTATATTGATCGCCTCTTGAATCATCATCTCTCCTGGTCTCGCTTCATCGCTTGGATCACCTCTCAATGCTTCAACATAAACAAATCAATCCAAGTGCTCCTTTTGAACCAAGACCTCAATTTGATTCTTCATTTCTCGGCACTTATCAGTGGAATGTCTACTAGCATCGTGATATTTGTAGTATGCGTCCACATTCCTTCCATAAGTCTTGTCGGTCTTTGGAGGAAAGGTAATGGGTTATGAACCTTCTATCGCTGCCAAGATGGTTGACCTCGACTCATTCAGTGGAGTATACTTTTCAAAGCGCGGATTGAAATTCCTCCTTGAATCCTCCGACTTTTCCTTCTTTATGTTCGGCTCTTCTTGAGCCTCTCTCTCATTTCTCTTCTTTCTCTGTCATCCTTGGTTCCCATAATTTTCATGACCTCAGCCTGTACTATTTACTTATTCGCACGAATGAAAAGATTCACCAAGATCTTTAGTTTTTCTAGGGACGAATCATATAGTTGTATATATTGTGTCTCTTACAGCATTGTGGCCACTTCAGGTTGTAGGTTCTAAACTTCAATAGTGGTGTTTCTGAATCTATCCACGTATTGCTGTAAAGTATCCTTCTCATTTTGCCTAACACTCAGCAAGTAGATGGCGTCATTCTTTCGCTTCCTGTTGACGATGAAGGCATTGATCAACTCCGTCCTAAGTTCATCGAAACAAGAGAGTGATGCCTCCTTTAACCCATTGAACTTGGAATGTGCATGGTCCTTCAATGTTATTAGGAATGTGTGGCATATGATGGCATCATCCCATTCATGAATCATCATGATGGCTTCGTAGCTCTAGATGTGCTCGTATGAATCCCCTTTTCTCAAGAAAGTTAGCAGTTGAGGCATCTTGAACTTCAGAGGAAATGGTTTTCCCATAACCTTCTTAGTGAATGTAGCTTTGGCTCTCTACTGCTCTTCCTCCATGTGAATCAACTTTCTATTCTCAAGAACTTCCTTGATCATCTTGTTCATGTTCACCATCTTCTGACCATTCATCATGGACTAGGGCTCCACTTCAACACTCTTTGAATGAACCCTCGATTTTCCTTTGCAAGTGCTCTCCACCACTTCGAGATGTTTCTCCTTCCTAATCTCAACTTGAGCTTTAGGCACTCAGACATAGGCATGCTCTTGTTGAGGTAGAGGATTTTGATGTTCTGAAACCTAAGGAAGCCGTCGATGGGTTTTTTGCAGAACATCATGTATGCCCGCTGCTTCTCAACTTATAGCATAGCCTCGCAAGGTGGGTGGACATATCGCTTGAGGAAGAAACTGATGGAATAAGGGTGCCATCTAGCCTAGAGCTTTCTGGTTCTCCTCGTTTTGCTTTCTCAACTTCTCGTAGTCAGCAAGTGGAACGATTAGGACAACAGTTCCCGAGGCTCCCGCTCTAACTCCAGCACCAACTCTTCTTGCATCCTCCTCGCAATGTCGGACTTAGTTTGAACGCGTCTACACCATGGTGAACGTGTAAGTTTTATTGATGAACTTCTTCTAGAACTTTGACGAACAAGGCTTTTATTCCAAGATTTCCCACATACAGTGTCAATTGTTGTCGCCTCGGAAAATGAACATCAATTGTAATAAACACTTGAACACTTGGGAATCATGAACGTTGCCTCGAAACCTAAGAACATATAAGACGATGAGGTCGGGCTGCTCTCCAAAGAAATCTCTAATGCTCAACTTAGTAGAGAGTTTGACAGAGTATTGGTGCGTATAGCAAGTAGAACATATCTCGAGATGTTGCCTCTCATGTCCATTTACAGTGTGGGAATTAATGAGTGGATGTTGATGCTCCATAACGTCTTCTCATTTATGAGTTGTAACATTTCACTTACAATTCGAGAGTAAATGACCATGTCATATCACTTTATAAACCAAACCTTTTCTACAACAATTTGTAGTTTAGTACTATTTTTAGTGTATTTATAATTAATAAACTATTACCCGCGGACATTTTCTTTAATAAACTATTTTATATGTATGAATTCTTGGTTTATTGATGAAATTAAGACCCAAAATTTTATGGAATTTATCATTTCACATAAATACTCCCTCCGTCTATCTTTTTATACAAAGATTAAAAAAATAAATGAGATGTTATTTTACTTTTATATATTTATATAGAATAAATATATTTAAAATTTTGTTGGATATAAAGAGTTTATTCATTAATAAAGAGAAAAAAATAAAAAAATAGAACAAAAATTAAAAGAGTTAATATGTTTTTTAAATACATTTTAATAATTAAATAATTAAATAATTTTTGTGAAACAAAAGTATTTATATGTTATTTAAATACATTTTAATAATTAAAAAAATTCAATGATTTGTGCAAAGTGCAAACGAGGGCACACAACTAATTTTTCATGTAGAACTAGCATAATACTCGTACTACATACGGTGAATAACAATATTTTTTATTTTAATTAACAAATAGTATATTTTTTTTTGAAATATTTTCAAAAATTAGTACTTGAATAATAAAAATTAAAGTATTAGAAAATTAAGAAAGAAACTATAAGTATTAAATATTTAAAATTGTTATGAAATTTTATAATTTTAATCATAATTCTTTCATAAATTAAATATGTTATTTTTTTCTTAGAGAAGTGTATAGATTCAACAAAATAAAAGATTTTAATTTATATATTATAATATTAATCAAGCGAATGCATATGCATGCATTGTATTAAGTCAATATAAGTAATATTATCTTAATTTGATTGAAAGTATGAAATTATTTCTAATTTTTATATGTATTTTTTTTCAAAAAAACTAATACGTTGACATTTGACAAGTTTATTCTAAATCAACTGGTAATTACAAAATTATATGTAAAAATTGTGAACCAGATTTTTGACCATAGCGTTAAATTTATATAACTATATTGAGGTAATTACCTTGTGAGTCCACTTTTTTAATTTTGTTTTCTTTCGTGTCTCACAGTGTATTAAAATTTATAAATTGATAAAGGTGAGATTAAAATTTCTAAAATGCCTAAATATATAGTTCTCTCTCTCTCTCTCTCTCTCTCCTCTGCACGCTTCTTACTCTCTTGTTATCTGTTTTGACTTCCCTCTTTCTTCCCCAGCACCTCCACCCTGAAATCTCTTTCTCTCGTTCTTCCTCCTTCTCATCTGTTGTCTTGTCCGCCTCTTCTCTTATTTTCTTCTTTTTTTCGCCTCATGTTCCAAATCTTACTATCCAAATCGTCGGTCTCTCTCCCTTCGTCTTCGGCTTCTTCCCAATTAAATCAGCTCTCTTCGGCCCCAGGTTCTTGTCCGAACTCTTTCCGTTTTGACTTATATTGGTTTTAATTAGGTTTTGTTGTGTTTCAGATCAACTTTTTAAGAATGGTTGGAATGTTTCTTGGACTATTTATGAGATGTGAAGGAGTTAGTAGTTTTTATATAGCTTTATCACATTCATTTAATCTATTTCCTTTTCGTCTAGCGGACCTGAAAGGTTTAATAGAAAAGTGTGTTATTTCAACACTTGCTCTTCTCATTTTGCAGGTTAAAGACACCATACAAGTTATTACATATATTTTCAAGTTATTACCAATCAATATTTTGTATGCTTTTGAAGATCTTGCTATTTGTCAACCTTTCTCCAGCCCTTATTCACAAAGTAGATTTGTTTTTAGACAAATAAAGAAATGTCTTCTTGCATTAACATATTTGGAAGCTTTGGCATTTTCTACTACAACTAGCTGTCACTTGTTTGCTTTGGGAAGAAAATTGTTGGTTTCAGTCATCCGATGACTGGTTGTCAAATTGGTTTTCATATAAATTTGAAAATATTTGTGAGATGTACAATTAATCAAATAAATTTGGCATCATACTCATTTTGTACAATTAATTAAATAAATTTAAAAATATTTGTGAGATGTACTTATTTTGTACTCACTTTTTTATTAATATTTGTTAGTGATGTACTCATTTTGTACTTATGTTTTAATGGTCAATGTGATCATCATTATTCATTTTCGTATATGAAATAATGAAACTAATTTGTTCTTGTTTTGTACTCATTTTCGTATCTAGAATAATGAGACCAATTTTTTCTAAATTTGTTATATGATCAAACTTTCTAGGGTGTGGTCAAACGAGCAGTCAAACTTCTAACATGCTATCAAAAAATGGTCAAAAAGTCAAATTTGAGTATTTTTACAATTGCAATAAAAGAATAGACATTTTGTAAACATTTTGAATGCCTTTACATTTTAGAAATTTATTTTTTTAAAATTTTTCTGTAATTGTTCCAACTATATTTATGTGTGAAATTTATAACAAAAAGTTCTCATTTTTGTTTTATATTTAAAAGAGAAGTTAAAAGGGAATTCACTTACTAATCATTTGAAATTAATTTAATAAATAATAAAATTATATCAAAAAAATTAGTATATATATATTTATACGTATAACAGTTAGAAGTCAATATACATAAAAAAAAAGTTAAAAATTTTTCTCAAATTTATTATTAAAAAAATATTTATGAAATAATTAAAAAGTCAATTACAATCAATTTAAAAAAAACTTCCTACCGAATTCACCCAAAAATTCGTTCAAAATTTGCTAGTGTTACAATTTCTGACAAATTTATGATACGATAACACGATTACAGTATACATAATTATGATATGAAACGAATGACACGAAATCAATTTTTTTAATATTTATATCATATATAATAATATATGATAATAAAATAATATGACACAATTTCAATACGATTAACATAAATTATCATCTTTAAAATTTGCGACGCCTACACCCTTAGATTTCCACCGATCTAAAACTGTGTACTCCAATTCCATCCCAACACAAGTCCAATCACAACACCATTTCTTTCTCATATCTCTCAAGACAATTCATCAAACATAAACCGAACCAGAGACCTCTCCTCCTTCAAGATCCGATATTTCCCAGCTTCTGTGGCGTGGTGGATGGCAAGAACCAACAAGTACACCTCCATAAACTTCAACCACATCTATGAGAAACCAAACTTGACGAACCCTAACAACACTTCCACTTCTAACAACACCAATAACAGCAAAACGAAGCTTCAGCCTTTATCTTACCCGTCGGTTTCTTCTACTCGAGCCCATGGCCGAATGCTTGTTTTGACCCGACCCACGCCCAAACCCATTTCCATCCCAACTCCCACCTCCTCCATCACCGCTTCGACATCTACCGCGCCGTTTACTCTCAAATCACCGATTGAAAACTCAGACCGGTCTGTCCAGGAATCAGATCTAATTTCGCTGCGACCGTTGGGTCGGACGGGGACGCCTAATTCTTTGGCTTCGTCTCCGGTTCTTGAGTCTCCGAAACCTGATAAGTTCGTGCCGCCGCATCTGAGACCTGGGTTTGTTGGGAGAGAGGAGAGACCGGGACCGGAGGTTTATAGAGGAAAGGAGAGTGGTCAGAGGGTACAACAACAGCAACAAGTTGGTGGCTTTTACGGATCACCAGGTCGGTTTGGAGGGGAAAAAGGGAGGCCTAAGTCGGGTGGGCATGAGAGAATGAGAAGAGGCGGTGATTCGGATCTGGGTTTTTTGAACCGACCCAGATCTAGTGGTAACCGACCCAGTTCAAGCGGATAATGGTAAGCTGAATTTGTTCATTGATTATAGTCGTTTTGTTGTTGTATGATCTGTTTATATCCATATATACGCCTGCTGAAACAGGTAAATTTTAAAGATTTGAGTTTTATTGTTGTTGAAGGAAATGTTTGAATAGATGAAATCTTTGGAAGAATTTCAAGTATTGAATCGGGTTTTTTAGGCTAGCTAGTTCGAAAAGATGGGAAGCGTGATTTTGTGAAGTGGACTCAGTTGTTAGTTTTGTATGTTCAAAACTATTAAATTGCTATACTTGTTTGAAACATGGATATAGGGAGGTGATAGAAATGAACTCAATTGAGGTGAAAGGATAGGGCAAATACGTCTTCTTGCGATTTCGGTAGCTGCAGGATTGGGAACTTCTGTTTGTGTAGAAGTTGATGCTTTAACGAACTAATTTACCTTGAGATATTGAGATAGACAGATAGTTGTGTTTCGAAGGAAATCATTTGATTCATATTTGTCTTTGGTGTATAACGCCATGACTTGTAGATAAGTTGATACAACTAGAAAAATTGATTGTTATTTCTTATTTGCAGTTGTAGCAGTTGTTATATGCGTAAAATATGAATGCTATATTCAATTTACCAATGAAGATTTGTGGGGAGATGAAAGATGGGGTTGAAGATGCTGAATTAATCTGTATTAGATGATAAAAGTGGCCTGTTTGACTGAAGGGTTTTAATGCATTCATTGTATAAGTTAATACTCTTAAAGTTTTCATATATCACATTGTATCACTATTTCAATTTGAATTATTTTACTGTATTGTTGATTTTATTCTGCTGTACTACATAAGGAGGTTCACCTTGAATAAATTTTGTTATGCAGATTTCCTTACGATATTGAAGTCTCCTCTGGCGATGGGGTCAGATATCCGGTTTGTACGTGCAAATTGAGCTTTGGCTGCTGTTCATCATCTCTTTGGAATCGACCCATTGCTATTTCAACTCTTGGAGGATAGGAAGCAAGTTGCAGGCACTTTTTGGATTCTTAACTTGGATAAACTCTAAGTTTCGAGGTTTACAGTAATGCATAGAGGGAGGGAAGCTCAAAGACTGAACAAGCCTTTTGCTTCATCATCTCAAATCTTTCTCGGTGTTTTACCAAGATACAAATATGTTCAACGAATGTAGAAATAGAAACAGTATGTGTTTTTTTCTTTCAAATTTTTCAACAACTTTGAAGGCTATCACCATTCTTTGCTTGCTGCCTTCATCTGTAATTTTTCTCTTGGATTTGTACTGCACTTGTCCCAATATGACGTCAAATTCTGTTTCATCAAACAAGTTTGATCTTGTAGCTGCCAAATCCAGCAGCAAAGAGTTTAGCCCACTCAGCTTCACTTCTCTGCTTTCAATCCAAACAGGCCACCAGGCTTCCATATCAAACAAGAGTTGCGTCTCAATAGTCTTTATCATTCCACTTCTCATGCCCCATTACAATTTCTATTATTATTAACTCGCCTCTTCTGCTCTACTTGTTATTATTGCCTCTTTATACAGTGATGCCGATTAAATAGCTTTGCAGTTCATGAAGAGCTTGGATTCGGAGAAAAAGGCTGGAGCACGTGACAGTACTTAAAAAGGCCATAACTTTTGACACCGAAGGAGTTACGAAACCCCTAATATATCAAATCGAAGATTATTTAAAGATTTACTTTTGCTATGAGGCTTACTTGTAACGGCACAGCTTTAGGCCCAAAAAAATGTTTAAATCTTTTTCAAAGGCCCAAAAGACTTTTAGGGCGCTTTTTGTCTTTTTCTAATTTAGGGTTTTGGAATACTATTTAAACTCTTGTTTAGGAAGAATTTGGAAGCTTTTGAACATCAATAAAAATTATTTGACATTCTTCCCCAAAATGCGAGTTTTGGATGCTTATGTTCATGATATTTTGTTGAATCAATAGGCCTATAGAAGATTGTTTTCGGTTGGTAAGGTGTCAACCCACCAAAATAATATTAATCTGCTCGAGAAGCAAATAACGTATAAAGCGGTAAGTATGGTCGAACCACAAAAATCAGTGTAGAAATGTTTAAATGCCAAAACAGAAAAATAAAATGAACTTGTTTGAAATAAGAGTAAAACTGAGAATTAAAAGTAAGCAAATCTGAAAAATTTGCAATAAGAAATAAAATTGCAACAATAGAGAAATAACAGAAATTCAATAATGAGAAAGTCAAGCCAATATATTTTCTCCGTTCAATCAAATCAGTTGATCACAAACATGAAATATCAGCATAGAGCATTCAAGTAAAACAGAGTTATAGCTAACGGTGACACACTCAATTAACCAATCTCTTCTTAATTTCTCGATAGCCCGAGACGCCCTATAAACTATTTTCCTAACCACTAGACAACTCCCAAAATGCTCTAACAAGGTTTAATCTATGACAGTAGTACGGATTAAAGAGACCTCTATTCTAACCAGTGAAACCAGAAACACCGTCGTTCATTTAAACTAGATTATTCAGTTCCATAACAATGAACAATGTCCAACACATAAATTCAAGTTATTTATTACCTAAATTAGAACTAATGTGACGCATTATCAATCCTAAATATTGAAAGAAAAGGATAACACAAATGGTTAACAAACAATGTGTTTCGTCATTTCAGTGTCTCAATAAAAATGGTGTGGTCTTCGAAATGTACTTGATAACAAATTCTACTAAGGGCCTATTATGAATGATCAATCACACAACAAGAACATAAAGTGTTTAATTCTCAAATTCTTGCATTGGTTTGTGTGTGAATCCAACTGTAAATTTTCTCTTGGCTCTATTACTAGAGGATGTTTAATCTTGAAGTTATGATGCATAAAAGTCCAAGTTTTACACAAATAGGTATATGAGGATGTTTGAATCTTAAGACTCCTAAAGTTTCAAATTATTCAATGTTTAAGGACAAAATCACATCAAACAGTTCAAAATTTAGTAGGAAAATCATGTATGCAACATACAAATGCAATCAAAATTAAATGTGATCACACAAAATGCAACAATATGTTCAACACAGTTATGACATGGGCATGCGGAGATCCAGTATAGTATTGACAATACATGTAGAAAAACAAAATATGTCATGCAAACCATGCAACTACGAGACAAACACACAAAATAAATCACAAAAGGCTCAAAAATTCATGGAAAATCACAGAAAACTGAAAAAAAGTATAAACAAAGTAAATCAAACACATAACAAAGAAACATAAATCCCCCTCCCCGCACTTAAAATCAATATTGCCCTCAAGGGTGAAAGAAAAGCTTCTCTGGTTGGCGGAAACAATGGTGTGGACTAGTCATCATGCCGATGAGAACGCTCATTGATTTGATCAATGAAGTGATCAATTCGTTTGATTTTGGAAACCAAGGATTGAAGAATGTTCTCCATATTGTTTTGTCTAGCTTCCATCCTTTCAAGGCGTTCATCAACAACCAACTATTGAGGTGGTGGAATAGCACAAGGGATGGCTGCTTCGGCCGGCAAGAATTCATATTGACCACAGTGAATAGTGAGTCGGATTATCTGCATTCGCTGCAAAGCTTGAAAATCTAACACTTCCATCGAGCTAAGCCTCGTGAGAAGTGTGCCAGCAAGAGAAAAATCACAAGCACACAATGCAATACGAGTAATCAGAGGTCCCAAAATCAAATTTTTCTTCCTACTCTTCAGCTGGCCAACAATATATTGCAACTGATTTCAAAGAAAATAACCTATGTTAACCCGAACCCCATTCTCAGTGCACCAAATAAAGAAAAGTTCAGTTCGAAAAAGGGCACTACTGTTATCCTAACGACCAGAGAAATTAAAAGCCAAAAATCTTTGAAAAAATCTATGAACTAGGTCTCGGAGAGTATTGGCTTTCAAAAATCTCGGGTTGTATGGTTGTGGGTCAACGAAAATTTGGGAATAATAAGCAGTTGCATTAAACCCATTATGAAAATCAACCAAATCAGTCAAGTATGCCGCATATTCAAAATGGGAATCATCAAACAGTCCTAGAACTAGATTGAAATCAGTAACACTAATAGCAAAATGTTTACCTGAAGCCGAAACTTGACTGTATCGTCAGTCAGAACATCAGAATTTGCCTTCACATAAAATTCAAACGTATTATAGAATTCTCAAACAAGTTCACCATATGTAGGCAATTCCAATGTTAGAAAAACAGATAAATTGATTGCACGAACCAAATCGAAAAATTGATCAGCAAGATGAAAATAAATAAGAACAGCGGGATTAGCTTGTCGAATTGGGCTAACACGCATGGTACGTACCTTGGCTAGCATATCCAGATGAACTTTACGCGTGAATCGGAAGAATCCATTGTTCATATTGTTCCTCTGAACTTGACGACCTTGGCGACTTCGAGCCTTTCTCTGTCTCTATCTAGGTTCGGCCTCGTCGTCAGGAGAAACATCATCTGAGGGTGGTGGTGGTGCAACTGGTGGCGTTGGAGAACGACGTGAAGTCTCAGCATCTTGGTCCCCTACAGGCTGTGAGTTTGCACTTTTGACAAAGACAACTTCAGGATCAGTTTCTGTCTCAGAAGAGGACGAGGATGATTTTCCATCGATGGTTGAGGGAAATTGCCAAGCCGAGTAGAAAGGCGAGTAAAAGCGGTGACGGTGGCTTCGATGGTCGGCATGGTGGAGTTGATGAAAATTGAGGGAAGCTAGGGTTTGTGATGGGTATGCGATGTCGAATTTGTGGGAACAAAAAGTAAAGAATGTGGAATGTGGTTGTTGTGGTCCCAATGTGGTCTATTTAGGGTTATAAAGACGAAAGCAAATGACCCAAATACCCCATTCCCAATTCTGCCCCTACTTGAAGCAAAAACGGCGGCGTGTGGATGCTCTTTCTTTCTTCTTTTTTTTTTTTCTTGACGTCTAAAACGCTGCCCAGCAGACCCCAAGACACACTTGTATCCTTATGATGTGCGTTTCATCCACGGAAGCTTCCCCACACTTGATTTCGGCTCAAAATTTTCTTCAATTCATTCTCACCCAACTTCCTCATATAATTGCACACCAAAAAATAAAACCATGCTCGAGGCCAAGTGCAATTATGTCTTCAAAAATTTTGAAACAAAATGAAAAGGCGTAAAATTTCAGAATAAAGAAAAAATTTCAGAATAAACAAAAATTTTGAAACAAAATGAAAAGGCGTAAAATTTCAACAAATAACAAAAAGAATTAAATAAACAAAATAAAAATAACAAAAACAAGAATAATAAGAAAAAAATCTTAAGTTTTCTCTCAAGAAGCACTTTTTTAATGTCGTCTTAACTGGAGTTAGGTCACGCTCAGTTGTAATGGGGTTCAGAAATACAATCGACGTCAACTGAACGTGTCACAAAACCTTCATAGAATATCTTCAAACGTTGCCCATTCACCTTAAAAGTATTACCCGTCTCAAGGCTTTGTATATCAACAGCGCCATGAGAATAAATATGAACAACTACAAAAGGACAAACCCAAGCTTTCCTACAAAAAGTTTTAAAGTAGAATAAAAGAGAAATACCTTTTGACCTGCCTTACGTTGGCCATCATGAAAATCTTTGGATTTGGCCTTGTAGATTGCTGTATTCTCATAGGCATTGTTCCTAATTTCTTCAAGCTCTTGAATCTACAATTTTTGTTGCTACCTGACTTTTTCAAAATTCATGTTGCACTCTTTAATCGCCCAAATGCCCTGTGTTCAATCTCAACAGAAAGGTGACAGGATTTACCATACATAAGATGATAATGTGAGATACCTATTAGAGTATTGTAGGTAGTTCTGTGAGCCCACAATGCATCATCTAGGCGAATACTCCAATCCTTTTGGTTTGGGTTGACGGTTTTCTCGAGAACACCTTTGATGATTCTATTAGAGACCTCAACTTGCCCATTTGTTTGTGGGTGGTAAGCGGTGGAAACTTGATGTGTAACACCATAATTCTTGAATAAGGCATCAACCACTCGATTAAAAAAAATGGTTACCTCGATCACTAATGATGGCCTTTGGAGTGTCGAATTTTCAAAATATGTTAGCGTTCAGAAAATCTACAATAACTCGACAACCATTAGTTTGGGTAGCCTTTTCTTCTACTCACTTCGACACAAAATCAACAATAAGAATAATATACTGATTACCAAAAGACAATGGAAATGAACCCAAAAAATCAATACCCCAAACATAAAAAATTTCACAAACAAGTATAGGTGTTTGTGGCATTTCATTCCTTTGGT
Source organism: Flueggea neowawraea (assembly GCA_948243855.1). NCBI lineage: Eukaryota > Viridiplantae > Streptophyta > Magnoliopsida > Malpighiales > Phyllanthaceae > Flueggea > Flueggea neowawraea. Next base: position 19,817 of record CAODLS010407536.1, read on the forward strand.
TAATATTTCCTATATGTTGGCAACGATCACAAGCTTTATAAAATGCATTTGAATCTTTAAAAGCGTTAGGTCAATACAAACCTTATTCAAGCACTTTCCTTGCTGTTCTGTTTGATCCAAAGTGACCACCACTAGCTGATGAATGACAAATCTGGAAAACAGATCAGATTTTAGTTTCATTTATGCACATTCAAATGATCTAATCTGAGCACATCTTTCATAGGTATGGATCATCCCAAATATAATATTTGGTGTCACTTTTCAGTTTGTTCTTCTAAGATTGGCTGTAACCTTCAAGTTGACCATGGTTAATTAAAAAATTAACAATATCAGCATACCATAGATTACGGCATGACCACGTTGTAGTGCTTATCACGTACAGGTGTTCATCAGGAAATTTTGTAGAAATTGCAACATCTGATTTTGGAACGTTAGGAAGCCTACTGAGATGGTCAGCCACCAAATTTTCTGCCACTTTCTGGTCTCTAACCTCGAGATTAAATTCCTACTACAACAAAACCCAACGAATTAATATTGGTGTAGCATACTTTTTATTCATCAAATATCGAAGGGCAACGTGATCTGAATAAACAACAACTTTTGTGCCCAATAGATAAGATCTAATTTTTTCCAAAGCAAACACAACAACAATCATTTCTTTTTTTGTTGCTGAGTAATTTGCTTGAGTTGGATCAAGAGTCTTGGATGCATAATAAATCACGTGTGGGTCTCATCCAACTCTTTGCCCAAGAACTGCACCTACTATATGATTTGAGGCGTCACACATCGGTTCAAATGGGAGATTCTAATCTGGGCCTTGCAAAATTGGTGTATAAATCAACTTCTCTTTCAAGGCATCAAAGGCACCTTCAAAGAGTCATCAAACTCGAAGACTGTATCTTTCTTCAACAACTCACTTAGAGGATGTGCAAATCTTTGAAAAGTCCTTGATAAATCTCTTGTAAAAATATGCATGGCCAAGAAAAGAATGAGCTTCCTGCACATTTATGGGGTAAGGCAATCATTTGATAACATCAATTTTTGCTCTATCAACTTCTATGCCCCTTGACGAAACCACATGACCCAAAATAATACCTTGATCAACCATAAAATGACATTTTTCATAATTCAACACAAGGTTTGTCTCAATGCATCTTTTCAGAACCTTATTCAAATTTTCTAAATAAGATGTGAAGGTGTTTCCATACATAGTGAAGTCAGCCATGAAAATCTCAATAAAATTCTCCACATAATGAGAAAATATACTTACCATGTATCTCTGAAAAGTAGCCGATGCATTGCAGATACCAAATGGCATATGTCTATAAGCAAATGTACCAAATGGGCATGTGAATGTTTTCTTCTCTTGGTCCTTTAGAGCAACTGGAATCTGGTGAAAACTTGAATAACTATCTTGACAACAATAATGAGTTTGACTAGCTAGATGCTCTAACATATGATCAATAAAAAGAAGTGAAAAATGATTCTTACTTGTAGCAGCATTCAACTTCCTATAGTCTATGCATACACGCCAACCATTAGGAATTTAGGTAGGAACCAACTCGCATTATTTATTTGTGACAATAATAATACCAGTCTTTTTTGGGAACAACCTGAGTAGGACTTACCCATTTATTGTCTGAAATGGCATAAATCACACCTACATCAAGAAACTTTAAATTTCCTTCTTCACCACCTTCATCATGGGTGGGTTTAAATGTCTCTATGCCTGTCTGCAAGGTTTACAATCATTTTTCAACAATATTCTATGCACACAGATAGAAGGACTCAAATATTTTATGTCAGCTACAATCCACCCAATAGCTTTTTTGTTGTCTCTGAGAACTCAAACTAGTCTTTCTTCTTCTTGTAATGTGAGTTTATTTGAAATAATAACAGGAAGTATATTTGACTCACCTAGAAAGACATATTTCAGATGTTCGGGCAATTTCTTCAATTCAAGTTCAGGTGGCTTGATGATGGAAGGAACAAGCTTGTTTTTAGAAGCAGTAATTGCCAAATTTTTTTCTCTGTAGAAAGTTCAAGTACAACTTGCAAATCAGAAACGACATAATTCAAGGTCGACGGCAACACCCAATATTCCTTCAGTTCTGTCGGGCTCTTTTCTGTAATACTTTCAGTCAACACAACCTGTAGAAAATCATCAACATGCAACTCCAAAAAATTTTCTGTTAATGGATTAATACAATTAATAGCAAAAATAGAAGAATAATCATTGTGATGCTTCATTGATACTAAATTCAATTGCAACACCATCGAATTCCATAGAGAGTATCGTTTCATGCACATCAATCTCAGTTCGGGTTGTTTTCAAAAATGGTCTTCCTAACAATAACAACCTTGAACTAGGAGTGTCATCATCCTCCATGTCAAACACATAAAATTCTGGAGAAAAAACTAAATCGTTCACTTGCACCAAAACATCCTCCAAAACACCCTAAGAGAAAATACTAGAATGGTCAGCCAATGTCAATATTACACCATTCTGTTTCAATAGTCGAACATTCAATGTAGAATAAGCAGATAAAGACATCAAATTAATAGAAGCACCTAAATCACACATAACCTTTTCAATTTCAACATTGCCTATCTTAGAAGGAATAATAAACATACCTAGATCTTTCCTTTTGATAGGCATCTTCTTTTGCAAGACCGCTGAGACTGTCTCATACATATGTACTCATTCATTCCCTTTGAGCTTCTTCATACCAGTGCACAAGTCTTTCAGAAACTTGCAGTAATGAGGTACTTGCTTGATTGCAGTAAGCAGAAAAATGTTGTTCTCAACTTTCTTCAACTTTTCCAACACTTCTTGATCATCAAAGGCCTTATTTTTCTTTTCCAATCTATGTGGAAAAGGTGGCTTCTCCCGATTTAAAACCAGTGGTACATCTCTGGAACTTTTTGGAGCTACTGTTTTTGTTACAGTGGTTACAACATGGTCATACTGTGGTGATGTCGCGTATAAACTGAGAATTTCTTTTCCATTTCTAATAATAATAGCACTAGCTTTCTGCCTTGGATTGATATCAAGTTGGAAGGGCAACTTTCCTTGATTTTCCAACTTGTTCATTGTAGTGGAAACTTGACTCATTTGATTTTGCAAATTCTGAGTGGTTGATACAAGTGTTTTCACCATTTCCTTCAAAGATTGTTTCTCGTCTTCATTGCCACTCTTAGATGGTTCTTGTTGAAATTGTTGTTGTTGGAAATTTTGTGGCTTGTTCCAATACCTCAAATTAGGGTGATCCCTCCATCTTGAGTTGTATGTATTTGAGTAGGGATAATACATTCTCCTTTGTTGGCCATTATAATTATTCAGATCATTGAATTGAACCCAAAGATCCTTATCATACAAAGTTGGGCATGAATATGAAGAATGATTTTGATAGCCAAAAATACCACAAACTTGGGCTGGCTGTACTTGAGTACTCGGATCTCGAATATTGAGTGACTTTTCCAACAAATTTGCAATTCTTTCCAACCTATTGTCAAGCCTAGAGGAGCTTACCTCATGCACTCCTCGAGTCGAACCTTCAGTTCAAGACCCAAACTGTTGGAATTAGCAACCATGGATGAAAATAATTCCCTAGCATCATATGGCGTCTTGTTCAGTAATGCACCACCAGCAGTAGCATCGATCATCCTCATTTCCATAGTCAACAACCCTTTGTAAAAATATTGTATAAGTTGTTATTCTGTAATTCCATGTTAAGGACAAATAGCACACATCTTCTTAAACCTTTCCGAATATTCATGCAGTGTCTTGGCATCCTTCTGTTTGATGCTGCATATCTTCCTCTTCAAAGTGGCAGCTAAGGAAGGAGGAAAGAATTTGTTGAGAAACAATCTCACCATCTTGGGCCATGTATTGACTGTGCCATGAGGTAAATAGTACATCAATTCTTTTGCTCTATCTTCCACATTGTTGAGAAACAATGTCAATTAGGATCATCTCTTTCAAGTCCATGGAACTTAGGAAGCAACTGAATCAGCCCAAATTTCAACTCAGAACTAACAGTCAATGGCTGAAACTGGATGCAAAATGGTTGTTGATCTACAAGAGGTGCAATCATATCATGAAGAGTTTTCTGAGGTAGAGCCATAACTAGAAGAATATGACAAGCGTTGTTGTTCTCAACCATCTTTGTTTTAGTATCAAAATCAATGTCAGCTACGCTCTCGGTTGTCTCAGGTACCGAAGTCGCAGAACCATAAGTCCTTGCTCTGCGTAATCTAGCTTCTTCTCTAAGCTATTTAGCAGTCTTGTCTATCTCAGGATCGTACAGAATTCTATCTACAAACAAAGAAGAACGCATAAAAAACAAAGAAAATATCAATAGTAAACAAACAAATAAATTTGAATCGATCGCTAACAATGGCGCCAAATTTGGTAGGGTGTCAACCTACCAAAATAATATTAACCTGCTTGATAAGCAAATAACGAGTAAAGTGGTAAGTAAGATCGAACCATATAGATTAGTGTAGAAATGTTTAAATGCAAAAACAAAAAAATAAAATGAACTTGATTGAAATGAGAGTAAAATCGAGAATTAAAAGTAAGCAGAGACGAAAATTTGCAATGATAAATAAAATTGCAGTAGTAGAGAAATAACACATATTCAATAGTGAGAAAGCTCAGCCAAGATATTTCCTCCGTTCAATCCAATCGGTTGATCACAAACACAAAAGATCAGTATAGAGCATTCAAGTAGACAGAGTTATAGCTAACGGTGATGCACTCAATTAACCAATCTCTTCTTAATTTCTCGATAGCCCCGAGACACCCTATAGATTATTTTTCTAACCACTAGACAACCCCCGGGATGCCCTGGCAAGGTTTAATCTATGACAGTAGTACGAATTAAAGAGACCTCTATCCTAGCCAGTGAAACAAAAAACGTCGTGATTCATTCAAACCAGATTATTTAGTTCCCTAACAATGAACAATGTCCAACACATAAATTCATGTTATTCGTTACCTAAATTAGGACTAATGTGATGCACTATCAATCCTAAATAACAATATATTATCTGAATCAATCAACCAACAAGCCCTTGTCAATCAATTAATCAAAATAATAATAAAAGAATTCACGCACATAAACTGAATAAATACTTGAATGACTCAACAACAATTAAAACAAAAGTCTCACAACTTTAATGAATTGAACTTCGAAAATACGTCAACTAATAAGTTGTTTAGTTACACATGACGATGAAGAAAAACCAAAATATCAATAAGAGAGCTATTGTTCATATGTGACCAAAAAGGGAAGAAGAAAGCCAACAATAATAGAAAAGAGTTTATATGTGGCTCCTTCAAAACCCTAAGCCTAATGTAAATATTAATGATAAAAGAATAATAATAATAATAATAATAATAATGTAATTATAATTGTTCCAACAGTAAAACTAGGTTAAAAGCCTTCAACCACGGCCATGAGGTTCAATTCTCGAGGCCTAATGCAAAATAAGTAAGCCCAGGCAACCCACCATCTACAGCATTGCCATGCCGAAATGCAATCAACGCTGAAACATCCCAAAATAGTTCTAATTCCTTATGTTTCACCAACATTCCACCTAAATCACCAAAGAAGCCAAAAGACAAAAAAACACACACGAATCATAACAATTCACAATGCAAAACTAACATAAAATACAACATAAATCATGCATGAAATGAAACCTATCACCAGTATTCCATTATTCATGTTCGTATCAACGAATCCAATAGTTATTTCTCCTTATTTCGTTGTTTTCGCTGAAGAGCTACTAGTCGGGTTACCCCTATTGCCTGATATTCAACATCATATTGATTAGGATTCGGGAGCAGCGTTGCCGAATAGACCACATTATAGGATGAGCCCATGAGGAGTTGCAACAACAGGTTGAAGAGTTGTTGGTTAAAGGCCATATAAGGGAGAACATAGGTCCATGTGTTGTACCTGTTCTTTTGACACCAAAGAAGGATGTTTCTTGGCGTATGTGTATGTACAGTTGAGCCATCAATAAAATAACTATCAGGTACTGCTTTCTCAATCCTCATTTAGATGATTTGGTTGAACAAATTAGTGGTTCGACTTTATTTACTAAACTAGATTTGAAGATTGGGTATTGTCAGATTCATGCTAGGCCTAAGGATGAATGGAAGACAACTTTTAAGACTAGGAGGGGTTGTATGAGTGGCTAATGATGCCTTTTGGCTTGTCTAATGCCTCTAGTACTTTTATGCGTGTGATGAACAAATTATTATAGCCTTTTATTGGCAGATTTATCGTGGTGTATTTTGATGATATTTTGATATATAGTGCTAACCATGAAGAGCACCTTCATCATGTGAGGGAGGTTTTTAGTGTGTTGTGTAGGGAAATTTTTATGTTGCGATGAAAAAGTGTGTTCATGGTCCCCGAGGTGTTGTTTTTAGGATATGTGGTTTCAGATACGAGTTTAGAGGCTGATGAAGCCAAAGTACAAGCAGTGAAAGAGTGGCATAGAACGACGACCCTAATGAAAGTGAGGAGTTTTCATGGTCTTGCTTCATTTTATAAGTGTTTCATTGCTAATTCCAGCAGTATTATGGCTCCTATTATAGATTGTATGAAGGGTATCAGGTTTGAATGGAATGATGATGCAAATCAAATTTCCTTTTGATTAAAAAGTGCCTTACAATTGCACCAATTTTAGTGCTTCTAGTTTTTTTTTCACAGGCTTTTGAGTTACACACATATGTTTTTAAAGTCGGAATTAGGGCAGTGCTTAGTCAGAATAATCGGCTTATGACGATTTTCAGTTAGAAATTATCTGGAGCAAAAATCAACAACACTTATGATGTTGAGTTTAATGCAGTAGTGCAAGCAGCGAGGCATTGGCGTCATTATTTGTTTCACAGGGAATTCATTTTATTCACAACTCATGATTCATTGAGATACTTACACCAGTAAGACAAGGTGTCACCTCACCATCCCAGATGGGTTGCCTAGTTAGAGCAGCTTACTTGTGTGGTTAAACATAAGGCTGGGGTTGCTAATCGGGTGGCAGACTCTTTGAGTCACAGGAGTAGCTTGCTGGTTACTATATAGGTTAAAGTGCATGGTTTTGACTCTTTTGGTGATTTGCACGTTACTGATCCTTATTTTCTGTGATAATGCAAGATGTACAGGCTAGGAAGAAAACAAATTTTTTACTGTATGATGGGTTTCTGTTTAGGGGCAATCAACTGTGCATCCTAGATTGTAGTCTTCGCTTACAGAAAATAAAGGAACTTCACGGTTAGGGTCATGTTGGCAGGGATAAAACTTTGCAATTAGTTCAGGCTTACTAGTTCTGCCCTACAATTTGCAAGAAAGTTGAGAAGTATATGTAATTGTGCAAGATTTTTCAAGTCTCCAAAGGGACATCCACTAATGATGGATTGTACATGCTCTACTAGTCCCTTCTTAGCCTTGGGTTGATATTAGCATGGATTTTGTGCTGGGATTGCCACGTACACAACGGGGTAATGATTTCATCTTTGTTGTTGTTGACATATTTTATAAAATGGTTCATTTTATTCCTTGCAAGAAGACTACATATGTTGTTAATGTGGCACAATTATTCTTTTGGGTGTTTACCGTTTTCATCGCATGCCTACATCCATTGTTTCAGACAGAGATACTTATTTCCTTAGTCATTTTTGACGCATCTGACGGAAGATGGTTAATACATAGTCGATTTTCTACAGTGCTTATCATCCTCAAACAGATGGACATACCAGACATGGCCAAACTGAACCAAAATTGGCGAACCAGACCAGTCAAATTCGTTGAAAATTGGAACCAAACTAGAACAATGAACCGTACAATAAAAATCGGTGATTCAAGGCTACTAAGTATAATGGAAAGTTCTAATTCATGATCCATTTCAACTACATAAAAATTAGCAGAAAAGTAAAACTTACCAACCTTTACCAAGACATTTTCCACAATTCCCAAAGGATGCTTGAAGGAACGGTCAACAAGTTCGAGTGAGATAGTTGTTGGTACAAGTTCTCCAATCCTAAGCCTTTTCAATATAGAAGAGGGCATTATGTTGACCAAGGCTCCCAAATCACATAAGGACTTTTTGATATTCACATTCCCAATTGAGCAAGGAATAGTAAATCTCCCTGAATCTTTAAGCTTTGAAGGTAGTTTATTTTGCAATATCACACTACACTATTTGGTTCGAGCAACCGTCGCATACTCCTCCAATTTATTTTTGTTGGCCATAAGCTCTTTTAAGAATTTGGCATACTTGGGCATGTTGCAAGGGCCTCAATGAAGGGAATGTTCAATTCCAACTTCTTGAACATCCCAAGAAACTTATCCAAATCTTTGGCTTGGGTGTGTGCCTTCAACCGTTAAGGGAATGGAATTTGAGGCACATTAGGTTCCTTCAACCGTTGAGGGAATGGAATATGAGGCACATAAGGGTTGGCCTTACTCATTTGGTTGGAAGGAAGCTCTTGGTCTTGCACTTTTGCCTTTTTAGCTTCCACTTCCTTCCTAGGCTCTTCCCCCATACTTAGCTTCCCTATATCCTTCATGAGCTCCTTCCCCACACTTGGCTCCTCAAGCTATTTCCCACTTTTCAAAGTAATGGCCATCATATTCTCTTTGGGGCTAACTTGGGAGGTACTAGGCAACTTCCCTTTCTCTCTATCTAAAATATCCTTAGCAATTTGACCAACTTGCCTTTCAATATTTTGGATGGTGGCTTGTTGATTTTGGATGGTAGCGTATTGAGTTTGGATAGCTTGTTCCGCCTTGGCATCCCTAACTTCCATTTTAGACATTAATTACATGAACATGTCCTCTAATGGTGCCTTTTTGTCTTAGCTACTTTGTTGGGGTGGTGGTTGGGGTGGTTGTGGTTGATAAGGTGGTGGTGACCTAGGTTGATATCATTGGAATCTGATAGATCTAGATTGATTGGTGTTGGCATTTGGGTCCTTCCAAGAAAAAAATTGGGTGGTTGCACCAACTCGGATTATAAGTGTTGGCGTATGGATCATTCCTAGGTTGGGCATTTTAGGAACCCCCCCCACAACATTTACTTCATCACAACCAACACATGCTCATCGGGTCATCCCACAATTCACATCATTATACCCCATCACTCCACAAAAAGAGCATTGTTCCCTAACATTGGCTCCTCTATTAATCAACGAATTCAACTTCCTAGACACTTCATCAATTTGGGAAGCCAAATCGGGAGAAAAAGATGTGTTTACCTCATGTATGCTAGCTCTTCTTCCTCTTACTGCTTTTTATTGGGAGTTGGTGGCAAGCATCTCATATATGTCATAGACTTCCTCGGCCGTCTTGTCACCAAATATCCATCGCCGCAGTATCCACCAAGGTTTGCCTATGCATCGTTAGTCCATCATACAAAATTTGAGCGAGGAGAGCCAATGAGAATTTATGGTAAGGGCATTAGCTCAAGAGCATCTTAAACCTTTCCCATGCCTCATGGAATGGTTCTCCCTCAAATTAAGAAAAGGAACAATTCTTGTTCCTCAACTCCATCGTCTTTTGGGGCGAATAGTACTTCATCATAAATTTCTCATAAACTTCCTCCCATGTGCCAATAGAGCCTTCCGGAAGATTGATCAACCATGTCTTCGCTCTATCTTTCAATGTGTAGGAAAAAATCTCGTCCTCAATTCATCTTCCACCAAGCCATGTAGAGGGAATGTTTGAATGGTGATATAAAATTCCCTCAAAAAGGTGAGTGCATCATTTGATGGCAAGCCATGTAATGATGGAAACATGTTGAAGTGGATGGTCTTCAACTCATAATTCCTTGTCGCCGAGCTCAATCTAATGCAAGAAGGGGAGATTATAATCATCGGCCTTTGAATCTCTCTCATATTCATGCGACCTGGTAAATGGTTCCAATTACCTCTTTGAGCTTGCTCAATTCTAGGCTCCTCAACCTCACCTCGAGGTCTAGAAATCCTTTCCATCCTTGCCCTTCTTTGATTAGCTTGGTTGGCCCTTAAAACCCTATCTATTTCCAAAATCAAAGAGATAACCTATTGATTCTCCAAGCTTCTAGTGTGTATTAATAGCATAAATACCTATAATTACAAAGGAAAAATAAATAATTAAACAAAAATAAAGAAAAGATCACAATTCTTAGCATCGTTCCTCGTCAACGACGCCAAAAACTTAATCGGTGTCTCGCAAGCGTACGAGAATCGATGTAGTTTTACTAAGGAGTATTCCAAAGGATATCGAACCCAAAGGAATGAGTGATAATGATGATCAATTTGTAAGGCAAAAGTAATAAATAACATGATGTGGTTTTTAGGGGTTTGATTAAAGATGCAAAATTAACAAAGGCAAGCTATTGGAAATAAAAGAGGTAAACAATAATAATAAAGCATTAAGACTTTTGAGATTTCAACTAAAGAATCCTACTTGCTACATTGATGAATAGGGTATTGGGACTGATTGTTCTCTCCACCAAGCTAACCTAAAGCCTCTCTCAAGGTCATTTATGCTATACTTACATTTATTAAAAGGGTACTCTCAGTCTCAATTAGCTAAACTAGGTTCATTAAGCCATTGGGGAATTTCATTGAACACCTTGTGGGCAAGCCTAAACCACACAAGTTTAATACTTGTGGGCCTCACCTAGCCTACATCTTTCAATTCTTCAACTAAGCTTACCTAAACTACAACTATGGTGATCAAGCGTAGTCATAGTCAAGCATAACAAGTTATCAAATCAAATCCATGTGCAATCATTCAAATAAAGAGCATCAACACAATACCCATTAAAAATAAACTTCAAATATGGAATTCAAGGCACATAAACAATACCCATTCATTAAATAACAGATATCCATCAATAACTTACATCTTTAAGTCCTAACAATAGATTTAAGCTACCATAATCAAAGAAAATCAAATAAAACAATAAAATAAAAAATAACCCATAGTAATTAAACAAAAATGTGAAGAATTAGAGGAAAATTTGATGTAGAGAAG
>CAODLS010407577.1:0-18699 GCA_948243855.1 Flueggea neowawraea
TTTTAACTATCATTTTATTTTGTTTTTTTAAATTATATTTTTTTAAAATTTAATTAAATAATTTACTTAATAAATATATTTATTACTATTTATGTGAAATAAATATTTTTGTGAATAAATATATTTGTTACTATTTATGTATTATAAATAAATTAAATAATAAATAAAGTGATTATAAGTCTTATAATAAAATATAATAAAAATTTAAAAATTAAAAAAAATAATATAATAAATAAATAATTAATAAATTGTTAATGTAACAATCTATAAATTTTTAAAATAATTGTATGCATTAAAGATGTCCTAGGAGTAAGATACAATGAAACGTGCTTGACTAACCAAAATATTTTATCATTATAAGCACAACAATAAAACGTGTTCTCATTGGTTTTTGCTCAATAAGGCGGCATTTTGTTTTTGCTTCGAATTACACAACATGACTTCTTCAAGTTTTTGTTTATTTTATTTTGTTTAATTTCCCCCTTAATAGGGTTGTTAATTTTTTAATACGTTACATAGTTATATCGCTCAAAAATCTTATATTTATCTACCATAAAGAAAAAAACTCATGAATCCCACATCTAGCAAAAGTCTAGCAAAAAAGAAAAAAAAGAGCTGAGTTATGTGTTTTCTAATTGATACTCCTTTCATCCTAAATTAATACACTTACTTCCTATTTTAAGTGTCTTAAAATATGGTTCTCCTAGTATCTTGCCAACTTTGCAAGCAAAAATGGAAGTGCAACAACAAACAAGCTCCCGTGAGAACCTCTCCCAGGAAGAAGAAGATCTACTTAGAAGAAGTAATAAGAAAGTCAAAATCAATAAAGGGGTCTCGGAACCTAATGCAGGAACTCCAGAGGCTTCTCCGCTACAGCGGAAAACCAAACTCTCTTTTAAAGATACTCTCTTAGGCCAACCAGAGTGGACACTGAATCAAGATGAATCCATATTCCATTACGAAGGTTGGGATTGTGCACGGATGGATTTTGGTGAAGAGGAGAATGAGGAGGGCTGCCCGAACATCCACATATCAAAAGAGGAATTCCTAGAGATGTGCAAACCCTGGAAGAATGCACTGATAGTGAAATGCATGGGCAAAAATGTTGGCTTTGAAACGATTAGCAAGGCTATACCAGCGTTATGGAAACTCAAACAGGGATATGTGATTACTGATATTGGAAATTTCTTTTTTGTGATCGGGCTTTCAACTGACGAGGAGTATGAACGAGCCGTATTTGGAGGGCCTTGGTTGATTTCAGGCCACTATTTGACTGTCCGAAAGTGGCACCCCTTCTTTGATCCCATATGAACGGGATTTCAGAAAATTTCAGTCTGGATTCGTTTCCCATACCTTCAACTTGAGTGCTACAACAAGACCTTCCTTCGCCGGTAAGTGACAAGATTGGCCGAACGCTCCGAATTGATAAACGTACTTTGGGTGGAGTCAGGGGTAGGTTTGCTAGAGTTAGTGTGGAAATGGATTTATCCCAACCTTTGATCTCCAAGTTTAATTTTGCAGAGAGAGTTTACAGAGTGGATTATTAAGGGTTATATCAAATATGCTTCCATTATGGTCGGTATGGCCATAAGCAGGAATGTTGCCCAGATTTAAAACCAATGGAGGAGGAGGAGGAGGAGAATTCTCAGATGGATGGAACACAAGATGAAGGGAACACTAAATTGGAGGATCGGGTAGACATCAGACCAGAGCTTATTAATCAGTATGGAGAATGGATGCTTGCCAAGAAACCAATCCGCCGTCGGAGGGTTGTTTCTGGGAACGATGGGACAACACTGGCTGAGACGGCTTCTATCACGACCTATTTTCAGACTAGGACAGGTGTACGAGGCGAATCATTTAAGGAAATTCGACTCATCTTGCACGAGTCTCGAAGAACTTAAATCTATTATTACCTAAATCATTTATTAAATAATTTAATAAACATGAAAGAAAAAATATTCATTTTGATAATTTAAAATGAAATATATTTATATATAACAAAATAAATATAATAATTTTTTTTAAATAAACACGGTTATCAAAATACTCAATACAACCATAATCCACATATACCCGGTGTAGAGTTCTAATAAAAAACAAAAGGAGCCCGAACTAAAAGGACACTAACTGTTAAGTGGAATGCCTACTAGGATCAAAATGTTGAATGGTTGTCGAATGCCAAAAGAGAACCTGAGAAATAAGAAAAATAGACAAGAAACATAAAAGAAGGGGTAAAAATCCCTAGTGAGGAAACAACATTCTACATCGGCTCCACGCCTCACAAAAACAGTTTTGAAAATATTTAAAAGTACCATATATAAATATTATTTATCAGAAACGAAAACCAAACATTAACAATCACATAGCCGAATTATTAATTAGCCAAACCATTAATTATTCCAATTTCAGAGATAAGCCAAACATAACAGAAACATAGAATTTTGAAAGACACAGCTTATGTGTCTGAACATGTAATTTCATTCACCTGGACGCCGAGCAAATAATTATGATTACGGTCCACCGGTGAATGATTGGTATCCTCGGAAACCAAGCAAAATTAGAACAAACATATCAGAAACAAATGAAAATATGGTACTATAGCTGTACCAAAATGTGTGCAAATGCATATGCAAAAAAAAACCCAAATGCTCAGACAAAGCCCAAAACCGGTTTCAGACCAAATCCCATCTTAATAAATCAAATATTACACCACGGTGTAAAATTACACTTTGATCCCCGAACTTTAGAAAATTACGAACTAGTTATCAAAATATTCCAGATTAATAAAATAATTTGTAATAACCCAAAATCATCATTGAGTACCCAAATATCAAAATATTCAAATAATTCCTCAAATATAAATACCAAACTATATTTTGGCCCCTAAATGTAAAATTACACAAATGGTCCTCTAATGACAAATTACCTCAATAGTCCAACTTTCAATTCAACTAACAAAAAATCAATTTCAATCACCCACATTGGTTAATCTCAACCCCAGGAGCATGAATCTACAATTGGTTTGCCAAAACATCTCCAAATTCCAAGAAATTTGCTGAAAATCGAACATAACCCTAGTTTCACCAAAATCTCATCAAATCACTTGATTCAAGGCTTAAATCATATTCATTCAAGTCCCCTCCAACCTATTATATCATCCTCTAACATCAGAACATCAAGAATCATCTGAAAATTAAAACCCTAAATCAATTCAGCCAAGAACAAACCGATTAATTAAAAGCACGAAAGAGCAATAAAAAACAAGGAAGGAGTAGCAATCTTGCCTCCAGAGATGATTGGAAATTTTGGGTAAACAATGAGAAGCAGAGAGGATTGATTTGAGAGTGATATAGTGTGTGAAATAAAAGTGATGGATGAACGGTTCGTGTTTGGGGTTTTAAACTGTCTGAACAAAGCTCGCGTACGTGAATATAAATCTCACGTATGTTAGGGGACCCTCACGTATGTCACCAAGCATATCACGTACCTTATCGGGATAAAAAATTGTATCTAGAGGCATCATTCCCGACCTCACGTACGTCACACTAAAGCTCACGTACATCAATCATCTCCAAACCCAGCTCACGTACTTTAGTCGGCACCAAACCTCACACGTTTTGCGCTGGCGCCAAACTTCTAAGCTTGTTCCTGATCATCCTCGAAGATTATCAACGCCCAACCTTACAAAATAACATCATTATACATCCTCAATACTTAATGTAATACCTCGTCCGTTCCGAATAGAATTTCTATAGTTTTTCGACCTAGACCGATGTTATCTTTGGAAATTGTTGGAGGATTGTTTGAATGATGTTTTAGAGTGTTTGGAGTCTTTGGGTATCGATGGAATTCGCTCGGTTTAAGTGGGAGAAGTCGTTTCGTGAAATTTCGGCTTCGGGAAAGTTCGTTAGGTCACGAAATGAGCGTCTATCTCACCCAGGGGGTAAGACGTGCATTTTTCATACAGAGACGTGCATCTCAGCTCAGCCAGGGTGAGACACAAGCATCTCTCCACTTAAAAACACCCTAAAACGCTGTGTTTTGGTCTACTACGTTTATAAAACACACCAACCCCAACCCTTCTTCGTCTTCTTCCATTTTCTTCACCTTTCTTCAACCAAATTTTCCCAAAATCAGCCCTCTCTTGCCTTTCATTCATTCCCCATCCATCCTTGAGGTAAGATCATGGTTTTTGCTTCCATTTTATGCATTTATTTGTGTAGGAGACTTGTTGAACGAAAATGGATTTATTTGAGCTAGGTTTTGGATTTGAGCTTGTTCTTGATGAATGTGGGTTAGATTTTTGTTTTTTGTTGTTGTATCTAGCTTAGGGGAGTCTAAAGTTATGATTGGTTTGGTGTTTTGGAGGAGAATGGATATTGGTTGATTTTTGGATGTGTAAATTTGGGTTTTATGGTAAAATGTGGGGGGGGGGGGTTGATGTTGTTTGATGAAATGGGTGTTAGATTCATGTTTAGAAGAGTGATTAGAGGCAATGTGGATATGTTAGAATGTTGAGTTTCAATTGGTTTGAGATTTAGGACATTTTGCTGTAATTTTCTGTCAAAAGGACCAAAACTGTAATTTTATATAATTCTGAGTATATTGAGGACAAAATCTAATATTTAGCATTTTAGGGATTGATTTGTAATTTTTGAGAGTTAGGGGACCAATTTGGAGATT
Source organism: Flueggea neowawraea (assembly GCA_948243855.1). NCBI lineage: Eukaryota > Viridiplantae > Streptophyta > Magnoliopsida > Malpighiales > Phyllanthaceae > Flueggea > Flueggea neowawraea. The sequence continues at coordinate 4,687 of CAODLS010407577.1, forward strand.
CTAATTTTTTGAAGGATTGTTTAATATTTTAGGATTATTTTGGGATTGATTTATAATTTTCAACATTTTGGGGACCAGTCCGTAATTTTCCAGTCCCGAGGACCAAAAGGTAATTTTACAAAATTTGAGGGACTTGACTAAATTTTGCGTAGATTCCAAATTTCGAGGTTTCAGAGTTAGAATTTCGACCGAAATAGGATTTTTTCGTCGTAGATCGAGTGTCTGCATTTGCATTGCATATCATGCATTCGGTAATGCCACAATACTATCATTTTGTTTCTGATGCTTGTCATACACGTATGTGTTTTAGCTTTCTATTCTTGCCAGCACGACCAGCCACTACCAGTAGTGCTTGACTGGATCTTTTGCCTCGGATTCCAGATGAGTAAAATGACAGTTTCAGACACATAAACTGTATCTTTTAAATTATATGTTTTTGTTTGTCTGAAGTGTTTCTAGAAAAAATGGAATAATTAATGGTTGGTTAATTAATAATCTGAATTACGTGATTATTATTTTTTAAGATTCTGTTTCTGAAATTTAAAATATTTATATATGGTTTATAAATATTTTCTGTAAAATAATTTTTATTTTGCGTTTACATCTGATATATATATGGTAAATATATATAAATATTTCGGTATGAAACACATGTGCTACGTAGGGTGAAACGTAGTGTTTGGTACCATTGTGCAATCAAGGCCTAATTACTAGGGTTTATGGTAGCCGTGTGTCCGACCAGACGCATGTACTCTGTTTGTGATTAGTGGCGGAGCCCACTTATACATAGGGGTGTCAAAATGGGTTTGCGAGTTGTGTTCGTGTCGTGTCGACCCACTCTGGTGACACGATTAGGGTCAACACAAACATGACCCATTTAATAAACAGGTTGACACGACACGATTATTAAACGGGTTGACACGACACGACTAACTCGTTTAATTAAATGGGTTGTATTTTTTATTAAAATTTGACACGACCGCCAACCCGTTTAACCCACTTAACCCATTTATGACTCAATTAACCTATTTAACATTTCATTTCTAACACAATTCAAATTAAAAATGCAATTAAAATTAACAAAAAAAAGTATGTGACACCAAAAAAAAGTATGTGACACTGTGAGTCTGTGACTTAGTGTTGTACTTGTATAGAATATCTCAAATTAAATATCTCATGTATGTTACATATATTATATAATTTATCAACGGGTTCGCGGTCGACACGACACGACCCGCGACACTACCCGTTTAGTTCGTGTCATAAGCGGATCGACCCATTTATGACACAAAACCCATTTATGCTAAATCCTAACTCGCTAAATTTACGTGTTACGTGTGTCGTGTTATCTTATTGTGACCCATTTTGACACCCCTACTTATACATACATTCTGTCTATTTTTGGTCCACATCTTTTTCTGGTATATTATATATATATTTTGTATGTTTTTGCCTACTGTTTGCTTTGAATGTGAACGTTTTCGAAAAATAGATTTTGAAACTAATAGTCTGTATTAACGTGTATACATATGTATATAATTATATTTGCATGTGGTAGTTTTGAAGTGTTTTTAGAACAGTTTTTGTGAGGCCTAAAACTGATCTGGAGTGTCATTTTCTCACTAGAGATTCTTATCATTTTTTCTTTGTTTCTTATCTACTTTCCATGATCTATTTCTCAGGTTCACATTTTGGCGTTCGACAACCGTATAACATCTTGTACCTAGTGAGGCAATCCACTTGATAGTGAGCGTCCTCTTGTTTCGGGCTCCTTTGATTTTTGTTAGAGCTCTTATCGGGTTGTTATTGGGTTACTGGGTCTTATTTTGACTTTTGGACTTACACTTGATTTTAATATATTTTCGTGTTCACTAATATTACGATATATTTTGTATAAATTATATTTTATATATTCATATGTTTTCAGTATCAAACATTTTATAATTGTTAAATGATTTAATAACAATTTTATTAAATAAATTGGATAATATGTCTAATCTCTGAGAATTGTGTGAGATGAATCAAATTTTTATAGATAGTTCTTCTTATACATTGGTCGTATCCCGACTTTTGGGTCGTAACACTTAATCCATATCCCAAATACCAAAAATATGATCAAAATTGAATAAAACAAATCAGGACTAATCGGACGGTTACCGAAGCAGGTCAGAAATGGTTACATCTTCGAAATCTAAGAATTATGACAACAACGAAAAAGAAGGGTGGCGTGTCCGGAAAAGGTTGGCAGAAAAAGCTAGTGAATAAAAAAAGAGGCAAATTGCCGGATATTGAGGAAACGAGGAGGTCACTTTTTGACCTTTCAGCAGAACTAGGAGAAAAGGCAATGAATGAGGCACGTAGAGCTGTTTCAGAAGCTTATGAAGCTGAAGTGACAAATGCCTGATATAGAAATACAAAACACAGGATCCGAAAAAACTGTCTTAGCCATTAAGACCTGTACCAAAACCAACGCTAAATCCATTCCACTCCATCAAGCCCCTAAGTTCAAATCATCCAACCCTAGACCCAAGCACAAAGGTCAGAAGTCAACTACTAAAGCCCAGCTAGATGGACTGAGTCCTAAAGAGAATTTAAACCCCAATTCAGCCCTAGGCCACCAACATATGATGTCGTTTACTAACCCCTCTACAAATCCCCCTAACCTTTTTTAACCTCTCCCCCACCGATTCTGACCATCTCTCTGAACCCATCTTCAAACCTCTCACCCTATACCCACAGGGGGACATATGCGGTGGGAAGGACCGCTTCTGGCTTAAGCGACGCAGTTTTGACCCGTCGTGTATGCAGAAACCAAGTAATGAACCTGTTGGGGAGAGCTTTCCTGCCCAATGCGGTCCTGCCCGGCTCGAAAGGGTGGCCTGTTAACCGGCATGCAGAAACCAAGTAAGGGGAGAGCTTTCCCGCCCAATGCGGTCCTGCCCGGCTCGAAAGGGGGCCTGTTAACCGGCTATACCAAACCCTTTTTAGAGAAAAGAAAAAAAAAACCTCACCCTTTGCCATCCTAACAAGGAAAACCGGCCTAAGCACTGTCCCCATCCACCAATTCCTTAAACAAACCCAGCCCTTGATCGTCCTATGGATCCCAAAATGATGGAAGAGGATGGGGCTGATTCTGAAGATGTTAAGGGAAAGAATGAGGTAGTTGGAGTATTTTCACAGCCCGAGGCAGAGCAGGCAAGTGGGTCAATTGGAGGATCGAATTGATCCAGGTGTACTCCCCTTTCTTTAGACACTTTTTATGATATTTTTTGTTGGAATATTCAAGGTGCTCTCAACCCAAGAGTGTTACAAGGTCTCAAGGAATACAGGCATAGCCATAACCCAACCATTGTAGCCATCCTTGAACCAAAGGTGAGTGGCTTACAGGCAAATAGAGTATGTGATAAAATTGGTCTTGATGGGATTGTGAGGATTGAAGCTGACGGATTTAGTGGAGGAATATGGCTGTTATGGGATAATTCTGCTGTGACCATCACACCCTTCTTTGTGCACCCCAACATCTCACTGTACGTGTGGTTATAGAAAGAGGCAAACCTTGGTTACTCTCAGTGATTTATGGCTGCCCTATTTCCTTTAAAAGAAAAGAACTATGGAGAGACTTGGAGAATCTTAGAAGCTACATTGGTAGGCCATGGCTTTACATTGGGGATTTCAACGACACTTCTTCGATGGAAGAGCGTACGGGGGACTTTGCTCAAATGCGAAGGAGGTCCTGACAATTTAATACCTGGATTAATTCGATGGAAATTGTGGATTTAGGTTTCGAGGGACCACAATTCACTTGGTCGAGGGGCTTAGCCGTATACACAAGAGTAAGCGCAAGACTAGATAGAGGACTGAGTAATGTGGATTGGCGTTTATTATTTCCCGAGGCAACTATACACCATTTTGCGGCGGTACAATCAGACCATACGCCTCTCCTACTCTCCCTAGAAAAGAAACAACAAATGGATGGCTTGCCTCGGCCTTTCCGTTTCCCCGCGGAGTGTCTACTGCACCCTCAATTCCAGGAATTTCTTAGGAGTAATTGGAAGTACCAGCAGGATTTTTTGGCCTCTCTGGAATCCCTGAGAGAGGCTTTGAATGCCTAGAACAAAGATGTATTTGACAACTTATTTCCGCGCAAAAGAAGACTATGGCAAGACGAGGGGAATTCAAAAAGCCCTCAGTGTGCGCAGCAACCATGGTCTGATCCAACTTGAGCACCGACTCCAAAAGGAACTCACTCTTGTCCTGGAACAGATAAATCTACACTGGTTCCAGAAGGAAAAGGTTGAAGCGAGGTATGAAGGTGACCGTAATACTAAATACTTCCACGCATCCACTATTATCCGTAGGAAACATAATAGGCTTGTTGAAGAATGAAAAGGAAGAATGGGTCACGAAGCCAGAAAGCCTTGTTCAACTGGTCTTGGGTTTTTTCTCTCCAAAAACTCTATACTGAAGAGAATTATAATGTTGTACAAAATGTGTTTGTTGACGAGTTTCCTGTTATTGCAGCTCCATACATGCAGGTACTTGCCAAACCTTTCACTTCGGAGGAGGTGAGAAAGGCACTGCTGGAAATGGCACCACATAAATCGCTTGGCCCGGATGGGTTCCTAGCGGTTTTCTATCAACGACAATGGCAAGTGGTTGGTCCTGACCTATGTGAAACATTACTGTTAATGCTCAACCAAGGTGCCACCCCAGAAGAGATTAATCAAACCTTGCTCGTGTTGGTCCTGAAAGTTGATAGTCCCCAATATGCCTCCCAGCTTCGCCCAATCAGTGTGTGCAATGTGACTTTCAAAATGGTTACCAAGACAATAGCTAATCGACTGAAGCGTATTCTACCAGAACTAATAGCCCCGACTTAAACCAGCTTTGTCCCTGGGAGGAATATCCATGATAATATCATTATTGTCCAGGAAATCTTACACACGATGTGAACTAGGCCGAGGAAAAAGGGCATGATAGTGTTAAAGATTGATCTGGAGAAGGCATATGACAAAATTCGGTGGCCTTTCCTCTATGACACTTTATAATGCATGGGGTGCCTCAACATGTAATAACAGTGATCATGAACTGTGTCATGATGGCATCTATGTCTACCTTGTGTAATAGAAGCCAAGCGGAGTCTTTCAAACCATCTAGAGGGATTGGGCAATGAAATCCCCTCTCACCTTACCTATTTGTGTGCTGTATGGAAAGGCTTTTTCACTTAATTGAACAAGCGGTGGAAACAGGACACTGGAAGCCGGTCGTCGCTAGCAGGGGTGGACCAAAATTATCTCACTTGTTTTTTGCGGACGACTTGGTTTTGTTTACGAAGGCTTCAATGGATCAATTTAATGTCATCAAGGGATGCATAGACCTTTTTTATCAGACATCGGGTGCAAAAGTTTACTACAGCAAATCAAAAATTTTCTTTTCACCTTTTACCAAACAAAATGTCATTTCGGCAATCTCTACAGCTTCGGGGATTCCAATTGAAAATGACTTGGGGACATACTTAGGCATGCAAATGAAACATGCAAGGCGGCAAGGAGAGAAGTACCAGGCTATCCTTGAGAAAATAAATGGCGGCTATCAGGATAAGTATCTCTCATTTGCTGGCAGAATTACTCTGGTTAAATCTTCATTGGTTGCAATACCAATGTACGTTATGCAAACCGCGTATCTCCCAAATTATATTTGCAAAGAAATTGATAAGAAGATTAGAGGATTTGTTTGTACCATGGCCTGTGGTGACTAGACCTATTGACAGTGGCGATCTAAACATCCCTACGGCTCGAAACAAAAATCTATCTTTCATCGAAAAACTGGGTTGGAAGCTTCTTGATGAGGACGGAGCTCTTTGGAAGGAAGTACTGCTTCAGAAATACAGTCCACAGGACCGTGGTGTATCTTCCTTGAGCAACATCTCCAACACATTGGAAGGGGTGAACCAAGCCCAACACCTATTTATTTCTGGGAAGAGATGGAGTCTGGGCAATGGAACCACTATTAAATTCTGGAATGATTGGTGGATGGGGACTCCCCCTTGCGTCCAAATCGATGATCCCCATTCAGAAGGAAGACATGAATAAAACTGTAAATCAATTTTGGGACCAGAATGGCTGGGATTGGCTTTTGCTTGCGACATACCTGTCGGAGAACACTTTGAGTGAATTAGCGGCATATGCCATCTCCACCAATCCGGGAATTGAGGACTCACTCTTCTGGCATGGAAATTCCTCAGGAGATTTCTCGCTTCAATTTGCAGCATTGTTGTTACAACCTGCTCAAGATTACTCCCAAAAAAGTCTCTGGAAGATTTTGGCCTTTAAACACTTCCCAAAGAATCAAAAGCTTTATGTGGCAATTTCTTCACAACAGACTCCTCACAAATGCCAACAGAATGAGAAGGCACCTGTCAATCGGGGAGGGGGGGATTGTATGTTCTGTCCAGGGGTCCTAGAAGACAGCTTGCATATACTGAGGGACTATCCAAAGGCACAAAAAGTGTGGCAATAGGTGGGATCCGGAAGCCGTTGTATCCAGAGCTATATTACCAGGCAAAATGGTTGGATTGAGCTTAACTTAGTAACTTAGGCCAAAAGGAAGAGTGGGCAGATCTATTTTCTACCACTCTTTGGTGGCTGTGGCGATGGCGGAATATCCGCTGTTTTGAATCTGAGTCGCAAATTCCATCCAGAAGAGGGGGATTCGTCAAACAACAGGTGCGTGATTACTACTATGCACAGAGAATTTGTACCAAAAATTTAGGTCCAGTTATTTTAAAGCAGGAGATCATGGTGGGATGGAAACCCCCGAAAGTGAATTGCACAAAACTTAACACAGATGGTGCGGCAAGGGGGAAGCCTGGTCCAGCAGGTGGAGGTGGTTTGATCAGTGACAGCAATGGAAAATTTATGTTGGCCTTTATGCGTTCGGTTGGAATAGCCTCGGCTACTCAAGCTAAGTTGCATGCAATATAGAGAGGTCTAATCCTGGCATGAACAAATGGTTTCAGGCATCTGGAGGTTGAAGTGGATTCCTTCACAATTTATACCTGGCTTACAACTGCAACTACTGGAAGTATAGCTTGCAAGGGTATGTTGGAGGATTGCAAAAGGCTCTTGGCTTTGTGTGATTGGCAGGTCACAATTAAGAAGATTTTTAGGGAGGCAAATGGGTGTGCAGACTGGTTATCGAAGCAGGGGACTAGACTCCCTAATGGTCAAGTCACTGTGTTGAACTCCCCTCCCCCCAAAAGAACTGTATGATTTGCTCGTTGCAGATGTTGTAGGCACAGTGTGGCCACGAACTGTTTTAATGGAATAAGAGGGCTTTGACCCACCTTGGCACCCAAAAAAAATATGGTTCTACTTTTATTTTATATAGGTAATAAAGTATAAAATTAGGTTTCGTTCACTCTGACAATTATTAGAATTTGAAACTGAGTTGAGGGATTTTGCATTTTGGAAGTTCAATCTTGTGATCTCAATCAAAATTTTAAACCCTCAAAATTCATTGTCATTTAAATTACTTTTTAATTAAAACCAAAAAATTTGGAATGTTGTTATAAATATTAATTTTAAAAAACAACTCAAATATTAGATTCACTAAAGTTGAAATTAAATTATTTATTTCATTAATGCATTAAATGTATGGAACTCATATTCCAATTCAAATTTTTGGATTTCACAAAAACAGGAAAGGATACATGTATCAGTTTTTGCAATGCAACAGTGACTTTTCCTATAAGGTATCAAAACTACCAAAAGAAAAGTCAGTCAATTAAACTTGTCGATGTCATTGCAGCTAAGTCTGACTCTTTTGTTGTGAGTTGCACTGTGCCTTTCATGTTATTGCTCTGTTGTGCTTCATGCCATAGATTCTTAATCATAGGGCCTCGTGTTTTCATTAGTTGCCACCTCAACTTGACTGGTCGAGCCAAGAAAGAGCTGTTTATTCGTAAATTTAAAAGAGCAGTGGAGGCTAACAGTAGATGATAAAACGATAATTATCATGTGGGTTCCAGCTTAAACAGCATCAAGTCCTGACACCTAAGCTTGTTTGCACAGTGGAGTTCAATCTTTTTATTATCATCGTATCTCGTATCAACTTCGCTTTCCTTTTTTTTAATCGATAAAAGTGGAGACGGACACAATCGATAAATGATATATTTTTATTGGACATGGTTATACAGATTTTTAAATTTAAAGACATTTTTTTCGTTACGAAGTGTTTTCGAAAACCATAACTGATATCCGGACATAGACTTGGGCCGAGTGAAGTCACCGTAGCACTTCACCGATGACAAGCGGATTAAATCTAAACAACCTAGCACTAGTGCAACACGGGCTTGAACTAGCAACTAAACCGATGCTGAAATTACGCTGCTCCTCAAAGGCACAAACCCACGCCGTTAATCAACATGAAAATTTTGATTTGATTTGACGTAAACATATTATTTCAAACCTCTATAATTATCCAAATATCTCAAACATATGTTTGGTGAAAAACAAAAATCTCATATCATAATTATAACATTTATAAATGTTAGAATAAGAAAAAAAATTAGATATTTTATCTTTTTTTTTAATTTTAAATTAATATAATTGTTAGATAATTAATTAAAGAAAGAGAGATATTTCAATTTTGTCGGTAAGATAATTTATACTTTGTGTATTTTTATTTTTTTAACGTGTTGTGTATTTTATTTTTAGATTATCATGTTCATTTCAATATTTTATTTTAAGTAGTGTACACATTTTTTTTGGACTCATATATGGAGAAAAAAATGAAGCAACTAAGCCAATAATTATACTGAAGTTGTGAGTTCTTGTTGTTGGTTAATTTGTTTCTTGAATAAATAAAGCATCATTTTTTGGAGGAAAGTTATCAGATTGGAAACGAAATGTTTTAAAATTATATAAGGTATAAATTAATAAAGTGAAATATGTTATGATTGTGTGTAAAATGTTGGAATAATGCTAATTATTTCTTTCTTTTGTATATGTTGGTGTGCTAATATTACGATTATGAAAAAAAAATAATGTAAAATCCCATAATTTACTAAAGGGCTACGAATTAATTAATATTCTGTCAACTATATATATATATATATATATCTATTTTTTTAATTTATACCGATGTTTTGGGTTTAGTGATATATGTACAATCAATTATCACAATACCCAAGCAAAAAAGAACCTTGAACAAAAGAGAAATCATTATTGTCGATAATCGGCAGTTTGTTATTTGTACGTGATATGTCGCACTATCTAAAGATGTTTTACTGTGCGTAACAAAGGTTTTTGTCAAAAATGATAACCCGATAAAACAATAATAATAATTACAAAGAACATTGTCTAAAAAAATGTTCTTTTATCACAGTTATAATATACTCTATATTGAATAAAATTAAATAATAAAACATATTTACATGAATATCTTTTAATTATTTTTCCTTCATATTTAAAATTTTATATAATTTTTAATTTATGTGTCTTATGCTTGAAATACTATTTTTAATATGTCACATTTTTTTTATTTAATAAATAATAATTTAGTCATACAATCCATAAATTTTTTCAAAATATTTTTTATAAAAATAAAATTTACATATAATGTACGTGTCTATAAACCTAGTATATATATAAAAAGATAGTTGTATACATGTGTCAATTATAGAAGTAGATTGTGAAACTCAACTCAATTTAGTTATTAATTGAAAAATAATTATGTTAAATATTATTGGTGCTTTGTTTATTAATTATAATCTAAAAGATAACCCAAAATACTAATGAGCACTTTTGGGGTTAAAGTCTTCAAGAATTTACGTAAAATCACAAGTTTGAGACTCTAATGTGTAAAATCTCCTCTTAAAAAAAAATGTGTAAAATCTCATTAGATTAATTTTAATGCCTCTAGAAACGAAAGAGAATTAATCATACAAATACAAATCATAAAACAAACATAAAATTTATAAAAAAGAGAGAAATTAACAATATTTGGAGAGTCGCAATATATATAAATAGTAATAAACAAGACCAATAAACAAGACTAATAAACACAAATAAACACTACCTCGACCATTGAATATTAATTGATGCGGTATATGAGACAGGCATCGTAATTTTCAAACCCAAACTACCTCGGCTAAAGCACATATTGTCGAAGCTACTCTGGTTTTGTTATTCTACGGTAAGGAAAGAACTCTGATAGGAAAATTATAAAAACATGAAATGAGACTGACAATACACGAAGTATAGAAAAGTATACATTCAATGTAAGCGAAACCTAATCATTATACCAAAAAAATGAAAAAAACAAAAGAGAGCATTACAGTGATTTGTAGTATGATTCAACTAATCGAGCATCCCCTTTCGTCTTTTTCTCGATCAAATTTTCCATCATTTAAGCACAAATATCATATGCATATGTCATCACAAGTGATCCAAAATAGCTAAAAGATGACTCTTCCATTTTTGGTTCGATAGGAATTTTGTGGTTCACCTTGTAGCATACTAATTTTTAAGCACAATTTTTTAAAGTTCTATATATTCGAAAAAAACATTTTTATTATAAATAAAATAAGGTAGTCGAGATACCGATAAAAAAAATCTAATAGAAAAACTATAACATAATTTCACTTATTCAAATATACTTATAATTTATTAATAAATTTATAATTCATTGATACTGAAGTTAATTTTAATGTTAAATAGAATTTTTTTAGTGAGAGCGAACAAATAGCTTATCAAAAAAACTCATAATCAAAATTAACAACACTTAAGGACTAAAAATTAATTAATCGGAATATAATCACCACTGTGTTTAAGTTATATAAAGACCCATTCTCCTGTTGAAAAGGCCTAAGTGCGTCAACAAGAAAAACATCGAAGAGCTCCAAAAGAAGAAGTTCCACACGGTTTGCAGCCTCAGACTCATCATTGCAATCGATGACTTGGAGTGTTCATTACACACGTCTATAGTAATTGAGATAATCATGACATTTTGACACCAACTCGGAATTTATAGCTCTTCTTGTTCAAATATTAGTAGAAAATACAAATAAATTTTGGATAGGCTTAAATAAATCAGCCAAATTTGTAGACAAAATGATGGTTGGAAGTTGACGGTAAATATTGTCAATTACACATTTGATACGATGACAAGTACTCAACAACGATAGATGATTGATGAAGCGCAATTAACGGCAGCGAACGAATGATATTTGCGGCGTAAATTACAAATTCTATTACATCAGTGATGATGGTATTTGGAACATTGGTCTCATATATGTCACTTGCCAGTTGCTACCTCCAAACATGTTTTTCTTTGCATTTTTGCACCTTTTTTCTTTCCTACAAATTAATACTACTTGTAATTACGACTTGTAGAGATTAGTCTTGCATTCGACGAATATAAAGACTACGAAATTTTTTCAGAATTAAGTGCTGTTTGGTTCAAATAGCCAATTTTAGTGATATGAAGTTCTCATAATTAAGGTTTTTTTTTTATTGATTTCTCTATTCGTAAGTTATCTCCTAAGAAATTTAAAAAAAAAAGAATAGTTAAAGTTTCTTTTGTCTTTATATTTCCTTTAAAAAAACTAATCATTTTTTCTTGCTTCGAAGGAAGTATAACTTCCTTAATACACTTTTTTACCATCAAACAAGAGCAAACAAAAAAAGCCTTAATATATAATCCCCTTGAGCTTGCACGTTTTTGTCGAATCACCGCCTAGAGCATTCTCAATAGTTAGACCTATTTTAGGTCCAAACTAAATGGGTCCAACTATTTACACATGTAATATCCCATCCTTTTTTGTACCTATCTTTTGTAACATTTTGGCCAATTCCGGTTTGTTTCATTTAATTTTGATCATATCAATTGATATTAATGATGTTAATTTGTCAAAAATTTGGTATTTAGTTGGTCTCGGTTTGATCTTGAATAGTTGGAGTGTTGAGTGGATGATTAATGATTTTGAAAGGGAGTTACTCAAGTAAGCAGAGAGTGTTACTCGAGTGAAATGGATCATGGATTACTCAAGTAAGTAATTCTGTGTTACTCAAGTGAAATGAGATATGGATTACTCGAGTAAGTCTTTTTGGTTACTCGAGTAAGCTGTGTTTCCAGATGAACAACTGGAAGAAATATTACTCGAGTAAGGAGGTGTGATACTCAAGTAAGGGGTATGTCACTCGAGTAAGGAGGGGTGTCACTCGAGTGAGCAATGCAATATTTGCAGAAACGACGTCGTTTTGGGCAGGGGTCTATATATACCCCCATCCGATTCTCTCGGCCCCACTCACTCAAATCACTCAAATTTTGTCCAGAAGTCATTTCCGTTGGTTCTCCATTATTCTTAATCATCATTTGAGGTAAGATCAACCTTCAGTTCCTTTTATTTACTCATTTTGTTATTGAAGCAAGCATTTTTCATTCTTGGCCGAAATTGCTCATAGGTTCGAATTTGTGATGTTTCTTCTGGAATGTATCACGACCCGTTTTTGGACCATGACTGGTGTACAAGGCAAACCGTTTAAGGGAGCCCAACCCGTCTCGCACAAGCCTTAGAGAATAAAAACATACTACCCAACATATTTTATTATTAAAATATTTGATAAAACATTTATTAATCAAAAACATTTGAAATATAATCATAATTGATATATTAAAATGAGTTAGTAAATATATCAAAATAACATATATGTTAGTGGGTAAAAATCATATAAGATATGTTAAGTATCCAAAATACAAAATGAAACCCAATGACCCAACAACATCCTGGTGCAGAGCTCTACTATCAAAATCGAAGAGCCCGAAACGAAAGGGCATCACTAACCAAAGGAAGCCTCATTGGAAGCCAAGATGTGGTGTAGTTGCCAAAGTCAAAATTTTTAGGCTTGTGAGACAAGGATCAAACATAGACAAAAAAAAGGCGGGTAAGAACCCAATGAGGAATGACACTTCAGAACGATCATACGTGTCTCACAAGGACTGTTTTGAAAACAGTTCGAAAATACCACATACATGCATAGATGAATATATACATATGTATGCATGCGATATAGGTAATGGAAAAGCCATTTTGAAATTGTTTGCAAACAAAGCAACTAGCATCCATGCATGCATATTGAAAATTAAATCATTTCAGATTCAAAACATAATATCAGAAATATGGGACCAGAACTGAGGTGTGCATGTGGCACATATAATAGAGGTGATGTGAACTCCGCCACTAATCAAAGTCAAATCATGTGTTGGATCAGAACACATGGCTACCACCATCCTTGGTAGCTAGGCATTTGCAAAACATTTGTATACTAAAAGCTATTTCGAACCCGTAGCATAGGTGTCCCCTATAAGAAAACAAAATCATACTAATATAGTATAAAAGCAGAGACATGCAAATAAGAATAAAAAACAAAGAATATATATATATATATATTGTTGGATCATGGGTGATCAATATTAAGTTTCCTTTATGTTTTGATGATGTACAAAAGATTTTGATGATGAGCAAAACGTTTGACTTGAATTTAAACATGTTGGAAAGCTTAGAGTTGAAAATCAAAGCTCTGCAAAGTGGCAACATACGTTACAGATGATATGAAGTACGTTATCTGGAAAATAGCACGCTCAACGTAAGTCTTACAAATCCACAACGTACGTCATTGAACACCAACGTACGTAGAGAATTTACAAAGTACGTAGATGTGGCACAAGGAGAAAACAAAGGCTAATGGATTGTTCCAGACCAAGCACAATGTACGTCATACATGTACAAAGTACGTAGTGAAGGATCACAACATACGCAGAGGAAAGCCAACTTATGTCATCTAGGAAGCCGACATGATCAACGTACGTCACAATTATTGCAACGCACGTTATCTGGAAATGCAGCAAGATCAACGTATGTCTTGTAATGGCAACGTACGTTAGCTGAGTCACAGAAAGCTGCATAAGCATTAAATGCACTCCAACGGTTAGTTTCTTCAAAGCAACGGT
>CAODLS010407632.1:0-35607 GCA_948243855.1 Flueggea neowawraea
AAATCTATCATGTTTCGCTAAAATATGTTTTTTTTTTTCCTTTGACCTTCAAATAATTGAGTTATGCATCTTCTTGATAAGATAACTTGATTTATAACTTTAAAAGAAATTTAACAATTCGTTTCAAAATATAAAAAAAAATATAATTCATATTTTTCTTCTAATTGTTTAGGATATTGGGGTCGAATTAAGTTTTTTTTTTTATTGTAGACCTCACTAGAGGCATCTTCTAATTTACTGCTTAGAACCTGACGATCCCAATGTGGGTTTGCTTATCACTTGACCAGACCACTTTTCTATTTTATTTAACTTTTAAATTAGTATTTGATTGATCTTAGAAATTTAAAATTAGGTTAGTTATAGCACATAACTTGGGAGGAAAAAAGAACTATGGAAGCTAGATCGATTTAATTAAAAGTTTGGTGTGTGTGATATTTTAATTTTATATTTATAAGATAATTTTTATATGAGTTTATTTAAAATATAATTTAAACTTATATCAAATATAATTATTTAAATTTTTAATAAAAATATATATACCATGCAATGAATGTATACAACTAATATTTTAAAATTATATTGCAAGAATTTTTATATTTCATATTTGCGTTTGTTTAAAATAAAACATGATTATATTTAAATATAATTTTTTATTTTTTTATCAAAACATAAATCACATGCAATACATGTGCACAAAATATAGGTTACTATAATGTTATTGATAGAATTAAAGAAAGCTTTTTATTTGAAATTTTAGTTATCATCATTGTAGATAGAATTTCACTTAATATTAATTATTATCAAGATAGACAAATCAGACAAGTATTTATCTCTATACCATGTACTGCTAAATTTACAAATACATACAAAATAATAATTATTGACAAGATAAATTATCAAATAAGTATTTATCTCTATTAAGTAAATATAGAGATAAATATTGGTGTAACCAGCACCAATCAGGTTGAGGTCTGTAATTCTTTATCATAGATCTGTGATCGTTGAGGTTTTCAAATAGTTGTTCCAGAGCCATGAATCTGTAATAATAGTATTGAAATCAAAGTTTTTGACGGCGGTAAATGTTTCTTTTAATGTTCTTTTGTTAATAGCGTGCGGAGTCATTTGAACTCTTTTGCCTTCGTGCTCGCAGTTGAATGTGATTGCACCTTTAGAATTATTCAGTGCTTATTGAGACTACTAGTAAAAATAGTAGTAAGCTTTCTTTGAATGTTCATACTATTGCAATTTCCTTTTTTTTTTCATTTTAAAATTCAGTGTCAATATTTGGTACATTTAGAACTTATATTTTAGTGTTGTAAATGTAGATTTCAAAATGTCAGAAGCCATCATTAAAAATACTTCGTGTTTGTACTTTAAGTGTATTAAAAAACTTCAAATCTCATAAAAAGAATGATGCATACAAGTTTTGGTTATACAAGTTGGGATGATAGAGAATGTTGGTACCAAGAATGACACTCCAATGGGGTGAATTGTAGTTTTAAAGGTTTAAAAAAATTTGTTGAAAATCTTTTTCAAATTAAGAAAAATAATAAAGTTCTTTTCAATAAAAAATAAAGTCAAATACAGAAGCAATCAAATATCAAATATCCAATTCACAAATAATATAAAGCAAATGTAAATCAAAGTAAAGAGAGTAAGGAAAGAGAAAACAAAGCCTAAATTTATAGTGGTTCAATCATCTTTGACCTACGTCCATTTATTGATATTCACTTAAGAATTTCAATCCACTATCTCCTCACTTCTGGATAGAGGAAAACTGTTTGCAACTTCTCTTATTTTCAAGGATCATAAAGAAACCTTTATAACCTCTAGTTTTTGCACGAAACAAATTGGAAAACCTACACTCTTTTGTTTTTCCAAGAAAACAAAACAAGAAAAACCTCACACTCTTATTTTTCAAGGCTTAACAAGGAAAACCTATACAACCATCAATCAAATACTTTGATTGTTACAAGATGTGTTCCTAAAACACAAATTATATGCTCAAACCAACCTAAGAATAATAGCAAATAAAAAAAGCAAAAGTAGGTATAAAAAGGAAAGTGAGAGAATAAGTGAGAAATAAAGATTGCAAAGTGTGACCAATGTTTCTCTATGATTCTCTACTTTCTCAGATGTTGGAGATGCATATTTATAGCTTTCTTAGAGTTTATGATCGTTGGAATCAATAATATAGTCGTTGTGGAATAAATCCAAATGTTGTACAATGCTGACATCATCCAATTTAAGTGCTTTAAGCTTTCCTCTACGTGCTTAGATCTAATTTACCTGCTTAAGCATTCATCTACGTGCTTAGAGGTCACCTTGAGAACATTGCACCATTTTTGGAACCTCGTCTATGTGCTTAGAGCATTCGTCTACGTGCTTAGAGCACTTCCTGAAAATACTACACCTCAGCTATGTGTTTAGAGTTGAGCTTCTAAGTGCTTAGACGAATTTTCAAGATTGCACATTGAATTTTGATGACATCATCTAACCAAGGACATTCAAATTCAAATCCCGAGGAGCGTTACAACGGATTGTTTTGTCTTCAAGTGCATGTCTATATGCTTAGAACTTTGTTCTAAGTGCTTATAGCAATTTCTTCAAAGTCTGCACCTTTTCAGCACCTGTTCTAAGTGCTTAAAGCTAGGGTCTAATGTTAGTGATATGCTCTAACTCAATCGTATGTACATTGTCATTTCTTAATTAATATATGAGGCATTTCAGTTTATTATCTTATTATTTACTATAATGCTATAACTTGATAAAAATATCCATAAATAGTTGATTTTGTCTTACGTCATTAATTATGCGACTTGATAGTAAAACATTAAGATATAAGAATACTATTCTAAATAGTCCCTAGTCGTTCGTTGTCATGGGAATGATAATAAGTCAAGACTAGTATGTACTCAGAGAGATGATTATGTTTTACTGATTATGGACATGGGATATCACTCAGAATATAGATGCATGTTGGGAACATAATATTGGGCTGACCCGCTATGAGAAATACTACATGGAAAATGTATCAGTACTCTCATCACAGCAGTGATATTTGAGTCATTCGACCTGAATTCACTATAGATTCCTACATGAGGAGCTTCATGTTTTGATATAGTTCAACATCATTCTTAACAGGATCGTAATACAGGCTATTATTGGTCATGTTGTAAATCATGTGAAGGAATGTGAGTGACAGTAAAAGATATCTATTGGCCACTTGACAAGTAGGATTGATGAAATGCATGGTCGTGCTTGAATGACATTGATAGGCTCTCCGTAACCGGGCTAGGAACGGGGCTACCGTTCCTAGCCCGGTGGACAGGGAAGCATTACTGCTTCTCGATCCGCTAGTCCGTCCTTCTGCGGGAGGACGGACTAGCTGTCAGACACGGGAAAGTGACATTTTGTTTTTTTTTTTAAAATAATATAATTTGACCGTTGGATCAAAACGATTCAACGGTCATATTTACTCCAACGGTAATATTACCGTTGGAGGCTGAAAAATTACCATTTTGGTCCCTAACGGCTATTTTTACTCATTTTCCTATAAATACCCCCTAAACACATTTTTTCTATCATTTTTTGACTTCAAACACTCATTTCTCTCCCCCAAACTCTATCAACTCTAAAAATTTCTCTCCGTACTCTCAAATTACTCCCACTCCAATTTTTTTCCCCAAAATTATGGATCACAACAATGAAAATACTCAATCCTCCCAACAAAATAACCTATCAAATTTTGCCTACTATCGATATTCTAAAAATAATCCATCAATTTTTTCCTCTTTCACAAGCTATCAATTCATTCTTAACGCTTCATTTTCCCCATTTTCATATCAATTCGCATTTTTCAATATTTTTATTTTAACGAATTTAGGGTAGAACAACGGCTCGAGATCGAACGAGAAAAAATGGAGTATCTCAAAGATCAACAGTTTAAGGAAGACATAACGATACTTGACAAAGATACGTCGAATATGACTCCCGCGGCACGACGTTTGCATGAATACGCTTGTAAAAAAATTTGTGAAAAATATGGGTTGTAGTATTTTTAATTTAATGTAATATTTAATATTTTATTTGTAATATTTTAATTTTAATGTAATTTTTTTTAATTTAATTTTTAAATTTTATGAATTATTTTTATTTTAATGTAATATTTTTATTTTAACGAATTATTTTTATTTGAATGAACTATTTTTATTTTAATAAATTTGGGATATAAAATATTAAATGAAGTAGTAGATAAAAGTTGAGGGATTAAAATAAAATCGTGTTTAGTGAAAAACTGAGTAGGCGTCCTGCGAGACTCTTAAAGTAGCTCATGTGTTATGGATGAAAAAACTGAGGGATTAGAAACTGAGGACTTTAATAAAATAACAATAAAAACGTTGAACAGACGTCTCGTTTAAAGACTTCAGAGACCCTAAGTTACGAGTAGTTTTGTCTCACCCCAACTGGCTAGTACTGTGAATCATATTCCTTTCCTTATTTTCCATTGGGTTAAGATTTTCCCATTATCTCAAAAATACTTCCCTTCTATTTTATTTTAATAAATTCGACTAGAAATTAATAAAAGTTCAATTATTACCCGTATGTATTTAAGGAAATTCAAATAATATAAAGCCCAATTTGAAATAAAAATGTGGCCAATAGAAATACTATGCCAATATTTGTTTGGTATAAAGTGTTTTTGTATAAAATAATCTAAAAAAATACCATTCTCTCAACTTTTTTACTATATTATATTTACTATATCGTATAAAAGTTATCTCGTATAAAAATTAGCGTAATGTGGGTATTGGCCCGGATCGATAAGACCCAAAACTTAGCAACCCTACCTTGACAGTAAACATTGAGTAGTGTTATTAAAATCCAAATCTTTCGTGTCACGAAACTCGCACTAACCACTCCAAAACTCCAAAACACGGGTCATTGAATAGTGAATGATATTTCTCCACGATCCCACAAAACTGCCTGAGAAAAAATGGCACAACCACCACCATAGCGAAAGTAAAGCTCTAAAGACAATAATAAAAAAAAGCCAGACTCCCTTGCCAGTGAAAACGCTTTTAACTCACTAATGGAAGACTAGTGATCTTAATTTCTTCGCCATAAATCTGACATGCATCAAGTTGATGCCCTTTTCTTTAATCGGCCTAATGCATAATTTATCCCCCAAATTATCATGATTTCTTCTTTTATTACATCAAATTTTTTACACGTTAAATTTGTCCTTTAAATTTATTTTAATTATTTTAATTACTCATGAACTTACTTAAATCGTCACAATTACCCCTGAACTTGTTTAAACATGATAATTTATCAACTTTTTTAATTTATCAAGGTACTTTCTTCTATTCTTTTTTTGTCTTCCATATTTGTGAGTGATAATTAGAGGATGAATGAGAGTATTCTGAGATTCAACCATATTAAAAAAAATTTTAATCAAGACAATTTTAGTAAATTCAGAAGGCAAGTTAAATGTTTAAAAAGTTTAGATGATAAAAGAACAAAAATACAAATTTAAGAATAAGTTATATATTACTCCTTTTAATCCTCGTAAGTAGTAGAAAATAAAAGCTCACCCTTCTTCAACCTATTAGAATAGAGGCAAATATTGACAATCGCGCCCAACGCCAACTATATGGCCAATGACGGAGAGAAATATTGGCAACCAGGCTCATTACCAGCTACCAATCAGAGACAACAACTAGATCTAAAAGGTCATGAAATAGGAAAGAGAAATTAACTACAAGCTCATAAGTTAGGGACAAAGAAGAGGAAAGGAGAGTGAAAAACGATTGAAAACAGAGGATAAGAAGTTAAAATGAACGAAAACCATAAGAGAAAAAGGAGATCCTTTCTCGAGAAAAGTCCCGAGAGATATCTATAGAAGTTCATAAATCATATAGATGAAATTGTCACAAACCACAAAAGGCTGGGGATTTGTTTGTAAATTTTCCTCTGTAAAAGAAGAGGGAGGAATCTTAGAAACCAAAAGTTAGTTTATGGTAGTAAAATATCCATATAATCAAATTTTAATAATTTATTTTTTCTCTACTCTGAAAAAAAAACCAATTTATTTTAAAGCATATTTTTGTAATTTGACAATTGCTAAAATGGGTTGACTAAACAAGAAAATTTGATTTTAGTTAATCCAAACATATATTTTCAATTTTGTTCTAACTACCATCTAAATTCTCTCATTTTTTTAGAGACATATTATGTTTAATTGAGAAAATATTTTTTATTTTTTTAAAATAAAAATAGTGAAAATTCTAATTTTTATGAATAATTTTTTAATTTTTTTTTAAAATAATAAAAAAAATTCTTAACAACGCCAAAATTTGTTGTAAGCAATTCTCAAAGTCTCTTTTGTCTCTCTCAATTCTTGAGCACAGTGACTTTAATTTGGTTTCTCTATTAGGTTGTTTTCATGGGGTCCGGCTTGGTGTGTGTGCCGTTACATTTTCTTCTGCCCGCCAACCACACACACCGAAAGCACAAAAGTTTTCCAAAACTTTCTTTTTTTTAACAAGATCTCCAAAACCCATATAATATTTTTATGACTTATTGTTTAATTTCTTTAAAAAATATCCTGTATATTTTTTATTTAATTCTTAAAATATTATCTACAAAATATAATACTTTGCAAGACAAATTCTTTCCAATATCACTTTATTATTATTAACAGAAATGATAACCACCAAATTTATAATTTATTAATATTAAAATCAATTACAGAAGCTAATTATGATCAGAGTAAATAAAATCATGAAAAAATATCATAAATAATACTAATGATATAAAAATATCTCTCCATCTCTTTCCCAGAAATCAAACCCTCCTTATATTAAAATATAACACAAAAAGAGACAAACGTGAAACCCACTCTGTTGTTAAAAATCACTCCCTCTCTTTTCCTTTCCTCCTCTCCTTCTTATCTACACCACTCCTTCAGAGCGCAAAAACTCTCTCTGTGCACACTAATAAAGTGAACCCAAACATGTCCTCTTTTGTCTTCTCTCTCTCTTTGTATAATGAGTATTGAGCCAACCCTTCTTCTTCGTAGAAGAAGATGGCACTTCAAAGCCATTCTTGTTTACTAGATGCTCTTTACTGTGAAGAAGAGAGATGGGAAGAAGAAGAAGAAGAAGAGGTTTCACAAGTCTCTAGTCTTATATATAGTTCTCAAGGAGGAGAAGAAGGAAATAATTGGCTTTTCCCACTTAATGAAGACTTATTGTTGTTGAGTGAAGATGATGAAGAACTTGAGTCACTCTTCCGTAAAGAACAAGACCAGCAAAAGGCTTCACAAATCACAGACTCCTCTATCTTCAAAGCTCGTCAAGAAGCTGTGGAATGGATGCTTAAAGTCATTGCTCGTTATGGGTTTTCGACACTCACATCAGTCTTGGCCATTAACTATCTTGATAGGTTTCTTTCAACTAGTTTTCGTTTTCAACAAGACGAGCCCTGGATGATCCAGCTTGTGGCTGTGACTTGCCTCTCTTTAGCAGCTAAAGTTGAAGAGGTCCAAGTGCCTATTCTTTTAGACCTCCAAGTACGTTCTCATCAACGTATACGATATTTTCTTTTGATAATTTATTTGTTTCTACCAGAAATTGACTCGACTTTTTGTTATTAGAGTTAACTCTCATCGCAATGAGCTACACGCCCATTGGTGACATTTTTTATTTCGTGTTGTGTTGCGAAATGATGATGTTGATGGGGGGTTTTGTTGTGTGATGAATAGGTGGAAGAGACCAAGTATGTTTTTGAAGCAAAAACAATACAAAGAACGGAGCTTTTGGTGCTGTCAACACTGAAATGGAAGATGCATCCTGTGACTCCACTCTCGTTTCTTGATCACATCATTAAAAGGCTCCGATTAAAGACCCATCTTCACTGGCAGTTCTTCAGGAGATGCGAAAATCTCCTCCTCTCTCTGGTCTCCGGTGAGTATAATAATCACATATTCTCCAGTTATAGCACATTTTTCCTTCACCAAATAAAACAAAGCTAGAACCGTTTCGTCAGTGTTTTGTATTAATTACTACCCATAACGGCTCTTCATTAATCATTCTTCTTTTGACCATAATTTAGATTTTTCTTAAAATTTTCTCTGCTAATATGATTTTAATATATTTTCTGACGGTCTTGTAGATGTGAGATTTGTCGGTTATCTTCCATCTTTACTGGCCACTGCAACAATGATGCACGTCATTGACCAAGTTGAGCCAATTAATCCACATAGTTATAAATACCAGCTTCTGGGTTTGCTTAAAATGACCAAGGTGCGTAAAGAATTTTTCATTAGCTCATTTCTTTTGTAACTCATCTTATTTGCTCTCACTAGATCGAACTTGCGACTTCTCATTGTTGTCACTAACTCTAAGGATTTGGCCATGGTACTTTTGTGTTAACATAATTTATCTTTTTTTAATTATATAATTTAATTTAAAATTAATTTAACGGTTATAAAAATATTAATATATTTAAAAGTATATATTAAAAAGTATATATACAATATACATTTTTTAATATATTATTATATTTATAATTGTCAAATAAATTTAAATTTAATTGTGATTTTAAAAAAATATAAATAATTCATTTTTTGTTACTTTAATATTAATAAATTACAAGTGTTTATAAACACATTTATCGTTATTCTTCTATTATTACATTATTATCTTTTTATGTCTGCTCAGATCTATTAATAATATGTTTGTTTTTTAAAAAGAACTATTATACTCATTGTTGCATTATTATTTGGGACAGGAAAAAGTGAGTGGATGTTCTGAACAAATAAAAGAGTTCATGAAGAGTGCGAGCAATGTTGGATACGACAAGTCGTATAAGAGGAAGTATTACGAGGCAATAATGCCAAGTAGCCCTAATGGTGTAATTGATGTTGTGTTCAGCAGTGACAACTCGAACGATTCTTGGTCGAGTTCATCACTTTCTTCCTCGCCGGAGCCACCGGTTAAGAAGACCAGAACCCATGAACACTGGGTTTTCGTGAACATTGTTGGTGGTGGCGGCGGCGGTTGCGGTTAATCTCTCCACTTGAAGGTGGCGGTGGTCTTTTTATGAATTTTACCGTGTTATTTACCCCATTTCCGTAATTCCATGATTGCCCTTGACAAATATTCTTCGTGATGGAGATGGGTCGGAATATTTCAAAGGAGGGTTCGGGGACATAGGTGTCAAACAGTGCCTAGCATTATTCTCTTCTGGCAATCTCTCCCCTCCCATTTTTCTTTTTCGAAGCCTCTACAAGAGAGCATACCTTATATGGACATATCACTACTTATAATTCATAAAATAAATTCAAATAATTTTTGTTAATATTCGTTGTATAAATATTTTGTACTTATTAATTTTAATTTATATCTATTAGCAATTTATAAACTGAGTTCTATTTTCTATTAATTGAACTGGAACTATTCAATGGAGATCACGGTATATCATTTTAATTAGTTGTTTTTTTTTACCCAATCAAAAAGTAGTAGTTTTTATTGATTTTAATAGAGAGTTTCACAATGCTAAAAAAAGATTTTAAATGTTTGGAATTTGTATATTTTAATATTTTATTAGATGGTGTATATTTAACAAGTTGAAAAAATATTTTCCAGAAAAAAGTTGAAAATATTTTAAATATAGACAAAATGAGATATATACAATTATTTTGAGATGTATAAACAAATGATTCTTAAATATTAAAATAATTTCAAAAAAAGTTGGTATCATCCCGTATAAAAAATACTCTCTTTACAAGTATAAAAATAGGCTACAATATTTTTTCACATAAATTATGAATAATTAATTAAGATAGTTAAAAATATTAATTTTAATTTTTTTAATATACTCTCTATATTAGCTTATTAATTTAAATTTTTTATATAATAAATACTTAAATAAGAATAATTTAGTTTAATGTCTTATTAATATAAAAATAAAAACAAATTTATATATTGAGATGAATAAAAAAGAAAACGATTTATTTTTATGAGACGAAAAGAGTATACTAATAATTTGGTACAATTAGTATATCAATAAGCTATAAAGTCGATTGTTATATAATTTCCTCTATTAGAAAAGTATATTAAATGTGTAATCTCACTCAAACACTCCATAAATAGTAATTAAGGGGTATAAGTTAATGTTAGAGAATTTAATGAAGTGATATGATATATAGTTAGTGGTTAGTTTGCAAGTGAGAGAGACGAAGAGAAGAGGGGTGTCGGCCAGTGGAGTTAAGGGGTTTGGTTAGAAAAGAGACTTTTGGCTTGGGGAGAGGTTTTGACCTCGTAGGCAGAGCTACCTCTCTCTCTCTACATTATCTGCCCTTTTGTTCTTCTCTCTCTCTCCTTCTCTTTCAATCTCTTTCTGTCACCATCCCTCAGTCTAACCTAATCCAACCAAAAAAACACCATCTATTCTTCTAATATACATCTCCACTTTTTGGTTCCCACCATAGGTGGTTGCACCTCATAGGCTGACACTCAGGACCAAACTTCACTCACCTCATTCTGTGTCTTTAATTTCCATTGTTCTTGAGCACCATTATTGGGGGACTCAAGATTATAATTAGCATTTATAAATCTTTTTCTTGATCAAAAGAAAAGGATTCATAATATTGTAAGGAGTAAGGACTTGTTTGGCATCCGTAGCATTTAATATGATAATATATATTCTTCATCAAAAAACAAAAATCATAATATATAATATTTAGTATGCTTTTTCTTGTAAATCATGACTTTCTCGATTTCTCTATTATTCAAAAACCTGTATCTTGCTATATATGTTTTACTAAATCTTACAGTCTCCATACAAGCGTAAATATTGGACTTATTTGGGACCAATAACATTTACAATAGTTTCAACATTTAGCACTTGTTATGTATTATTGAAAATTACGGTACTCTCTTTACTTTTTTATGTATACCTTACCAAGAACTATAGTACAATTGTACAACTCTTAACCTAAACTTTAGATTTCTAGTTTTGATATAAAAATAAATAAATTCAATAAAGTCTTATCGTTCATAAATTTTTATCCAATTTAAATGTAAATTAGTTAAATATCATAAATGTATATGAATATAAATCGGTAACGTTGTTGTTGATATTGTAAATCGATCTTCATGCTTTTTATTAAGTTTATTATACATGAAATGAGCATATAGATTAGTTCACAGTAGCAAAAGACAATAGGAAGAATGTTCATAAGTGCTTTATAAATCTCAACCCACTTTATAAAGTACATAGAAACAAAAATAATTTTTTTAACTTTTAGATTGTTATAAGGAGATTTAGTCTAACTCAGAATTTATAACATTATGTACTTACTCTATAAATTAAAGTACCGCAAAAGTTGGGACTCCCTAATATGCTATAAAGCCTTATACTAATTCCCTAAATTGCCAAAAAGAAAAAAATTGCCAAAGACACTCGAGGCCTAGTTTTAGTGGATTCTAAAATGGAGCATGCTTATACCCCTTTTATGGTCATTCTTTTGCTTTACTTCTTTATTTTCTTTTATTTTCTTAATTTCTTTTTTTGTTCTTGCTTTCTTCACTTGTTATACACTAATGTTATTTCTTGGAATTCTTTGATTTTGAACGGTGCATGCCAGCCACCTGTTTGGGAAACTAAAACATTGCATATGAAGCTCAACTTTGACATGGTTATTATTTCTTTTCAACATATTTTTATTTTAAAAGTTTGTCTTAAGTTTTTTTTTAAAAATTCGCTATTTGCTCTACCAAGTTTATTAATTTGTAATATACTTTTACGTCAATGTTTTTTTAACCTAAATGTATATCACTCAATATGTCAAATAGTAGTACCTTATAATCAAGCGGGACATCTAATTGTTTATAGACCTCTTCAACAAGATTGTCATTTATATAAAAAAAAAGAGCAGAATATTAATGCAAGGTTAGTTAATATATATGCAGGAGATGCAGTAAAGAACAAAACGTCTATTTTCAACAAGATTATCATTTAAATAAAAAAAATAGAGGATGTATAAAGCAAATTGTTCCTCCCTAGAGGAGAAAATTGACAATAAGAGAGAGAGAGAGAGAGAGGGGTTTTAGTTTGGGGTAGGATTAGTGGAAGAGTCACTGAGAGAGGGGTAGAAAAGGTGAAAAAGTAGGAAGGTGGGAGATTTTGAAATTGGGAGACAAAATCTATGATAATGTGGGTGGGGGAAATGTCTTTAGTCCTCTACTTTAAGGTTGGTAGTAGTCTTTACTGTGCATCCCATTTCTTTTCTTCTTATGATTCATGTGAGAGAGATAAAGAGGATCGTAAATTACATATATATAATTTTCAAAGAAAAACAGCTTGCTCTCTCTGAAGGTCCAAAGACTGTGAGGTCAGACTGTCCCTACTCCAGTAATTGTAGAATAATGTGCGCTTGCTAAAAGTCTTCAACAAAATATACATAGGTGTGGTGTTGTTCAATTTTAACTTTCTTTTGACTTGGCTTCCCTCATTGTTGATTTGTTTCATAACAAATTAACGTAATATTTTGTAAAGATAAAGAAAACTAACATAATATTATTTATAAAAATTAATAGACTTGTAGGTTATTGTTATTAAAGTCAAATTTAGCATTAAGAGTCGCGGGTTTAATTTTTAATAATACCAAATAAAATGATTTATCAAACAAATATTTACAAAAAAATTCAACTGATAAATGATATATTTAACCGTATTTGATATTATGTAAAAATATTGTTAGTGTTCTTGGTAATGTAACATATAATATTTTCTAATGATTGGTAAAAATAAATAATAAAAAAAAAAATATAACACGTCTTTTAATAAAATTAGTTATATATAATATGTTATATGCTATATACAATCCATGCCAAACAAACCCAGAATAAAGTAGTGTATTTTTCATTTAATTCATATAATATTTATTTACTTTTTATTATTTAAATTTCTATATTTTAAATTTTATGCCACTATCCCGAAAAAAATAATTTAGAGTAATTTTATAAATTTAATTTTAAAAAATACAATATAAATTAGAAAAATGCATGTATATATTATTACTGTTGAAAATTATGCTTCCTCACACAAATCTATAAATATAGAATATGGGTTGCAAGTTTAGGCAGAGAGAGATGGGTTTTGTTAGAGAGATAAAGGGGATACAGTGGAGGTCATGTGAAAGACGGAAGCTCTGTGAGATGAGATATGGACTTGTGTGTGTTGGATTGAATGGAAAAGTGAAATTAAGGTTTGGTGTTTTGATTGGGGAGAGAGAAGTGGAAGAAAGAAGTGGGAGAGAGAGAGAGAAATAATTCCATTGAGAGAGAGCGCAAATGAGATTGACCGTGGGTTTTCCATATAAGGAAAGGCAATTAAGCCATTTTACAATTTCGTTTACTCTATCAGTTAAAATCAAGTTTTAGGACGTGTATGTAATATCCTAAAAAATACGGAAATTTATCTAATAATTAGGGTATACCTCAAGGACTTGAAAATTATTTTTTCAACAAAAAAATCAAATTCAATAAAGTCTTGTCGTTCCTAAATTTTTATCCAATTTAAAATTAAATTACTTAAATATCATAAACGTATATGAATATTAATCGGTAACGTTGTTGTTGATATTGTAAATCGATCTTCATGCTTTTTATTAAGTTTATTATACATGAAATGAGCATATATATTAGTTCACAGTAGCAAAAGACAATAGGAAGAATGTTCATGTGAGAGATAAAGAGGAATCGTAAATTACATATATATAATTTTCAAAGAAGAACAGCTTGCTCGCTCTGAAGGTCCAAAGACTGTGAGGGCAGACTGTCCCTACTCCAGTAATTGTAGAATAATGTGCGCTTGCTAAAAGTCTTCAACAAAATATACATAGGTGTGGTGTTGTTCAATTTTAACTTTCTTTTGACTTGGTTTCCCTCATTGTTGATTCGTTTCATAGCAAATTAACGTAATATTTTGTAAAGATATTATAAATTTAATATTAAAAATACAATATAAATTAGAAAAATGCATGTATATATTATTACTGTTGAAAATTATTCTTCCTCTCACAAATCTATAAATATTTCTCATAGCTAGCAACTCTTTTCTTGGTCACAGCTGTAAAGGCCACAGATGACACTAAAGAGATGACAAATGAGTGAGTGAATCTCTTTCTCTTCCTCCCACGCTACTGATCTGATCTCTCCCCGGATAAAACCCACTATATGGAGAAAATTTTACGGTTCTGTATTGTACGCATTGACACGTAAACTCTACCAAAATATACAAACCCTAATGAGCTAATATGGTGACTAATGTTTTACCAAATATCTTGTGAAGTTATGACTCTTGTTTTATAGCATATAGTAGTGAAAAGTGAAAACAATTATTCTCTAGTCCTCTGAATTTTCTGCGCAATTCGGACTTAAGATTTACCTGAAGTTCACATTCCAGGATTTTCTGCATATTTCATCTTTGGGTGTGATATAATAATATAATATATAAACAATATGTATCATAACAAGACCCTGAACTTCACCAACCAATCCAATCCACTAAGCTGAAAATTCTTGATATAGTATAAGACGACTTTACTTGTTTGAACTGAGATTTTATGATAGCTATATATATATATATATATATTGTTGTCTTTTGAAAGGTAATGTCATATTTAATGATCTTCCCATTTACATCATGGTTTACAGATATTCGGTATTTTGTGGCCCTTCAAAGTTCAAACAACTAAATATAATTCACTTAACTAATTATTCTCTAAACTGATACATTGTTTAGTAATATTCAAATAAGTTATAGATTGACAAATTGTATAGTAAAAAGTTGAGAGATTAATGAATCCTCTTTAAAATAAATATGCATGAATTGTATGTAGTATATCATATAGATATCCAAATTAAACAAACACTTTGTGATTTTCTTTTTCTTTTTATCTTTCTAATTTTGAAAGTTTATTTTAGATGAATAGAGTATTCATAGTTTTTCCCTTCTAACAAGTGGTGAGAACCAACACAATATTGTTGTATTATTGAGCTCTTATCGAAGTGAAAATATAACGTGCAATTAATGAATTGGATGGTTGGTTCTTTGTAGGGAATAAATAATGCAACAATCGACATCTTTAATTGGAGAAGTTTCTTTCTTCTTTTGTTTTTTGACTAGAGAAAGGGGAGTTGAGGGCGACCAGTAGTAGCATATTCTTACTGGGTGTTACTATGCAAATATTACCTCCCCGTTACGGAATGTTCCAGAGCCATAGCTACACCGGCAGCGGACTTGGGTCCGTGCACTAGTGCGGTCACCGTAGTACTACAACGAGACAAGCTTCTAGGAGGACACCTTGTTCTATTGCGCGACACGGATCATCGACTGTCAGGGCTACCTAGTTTAACACCGCTCCCACTTGAAACCGCGCTGTACAAATAAGTGTGCTCCCTCTTCCGCCAGGCTACGAGATTTAATTGGAGAAGTTTCTGTTACCTCAGCAATAGTTACTTCATATATAAATAACGTAAAGCAAAGAGCAAACAGATGTGTGTTTCAACGTCTCAAGGGTTCAATTCCCATTATTACATGAATATCCTATTATATTAAATGGTCCCAGAAGGAGCAGAAACTACGGACCTGAAGAAATCAGAAACATAGGCCCCAAAACACACTGTCAACTTCCCAACACATACAAACATTTGCACATCCATTTCGTGAATCAAGTTATTGTCCTAAGATGTTCTTATGTGTATATTTTCCATGCCTTATTTATTAAATATACCCAATTGGTATCCAATGTGTTTCAGATTTATTTCAAGTGGTCGCTGTCATTCATGCAATGCCAAAAATTTAAGCCCCATTGCCACCAATTAAGTTGTTCAAATTTTACTGTCCAAATTTAATTCAATATGTGAAGAGAAGAATACGTGGTTCAGAACCTATATTCAATGAAGCTGTCCATTATGAAGATGAGATGGAATCCAACTTAGACTTTGCTAAATCAAGGCCTTTGCTATAACATATGAAGAGGCCAATTAACGATAATTTATTAAATCAAAATTATGCTGCAAACGATTCTGGTATTACCAAATTACAAATTTAATCCAAATCTTTTCTTCTATCACTAATGGAGTACTAGTACCAACTTGTCAATTTTTATTTTATGATGAGGGAGCCCCGACCAACAGCCTTTATCTACACACCGGTTGGGTCTGACGGCCACTGACAACACACCGAATCGGGTAAACTCCCAGGAGAGCTAACCCGCCCCACCACAAGGGCGCTCCACTTATTCGGGGTTTATCGAAAGGTCCAACATCGCACGATAAATAAATCCAATTTAATTGGAGCGACGTGTTACTCGAGAGACTCAAACTTACGACCTCTCCTGCACTAGAATGCTCTACTACCAATTATTCTACCCGTGATGGGTGACTTGTCAATTTTTTTTAAAGAAAAGATTAATATTATAGATGCATGTATCATCATGAACTGCAAAACTGCAATACCCTAGCTACTTTGTGTATGGTCTAATCAATCTATTAAAGTCTTGAATCAAATGGACTTACATAGTAAATGAAGTTAGTTAATTAAGTTTTTCATTGATAACCAATTCTGTTAATTACAATGATTGAACAATCAAGGGTCCATACTTAAAGGAAGTTCATTAAAACATTTGCACAACAAAATCATAGTAGGGGAGGCCATAAATGAATATACCTAGAGTAAACCCAAAATGGGGTTTGGCCACCACTCATATAGCTTCATATAAATAGAAGCAAACTGTTAAAGGGGAAGTAGACAAGTAAGGCATTAAATAGAGAAATAATGGTAAGATCAGGTTATGCTAGGTGGTCCAAGCTTAGGTTAAATGTGAGGGTAGATGGGAGGGAAGGATGAGATTTATAACAATATTCTTTTGAGAGATAAAAATATTTATTTTTTTAAACCACAAGTATTTTCATCTGTTTTAATAATTTAAAACTAATTTTATTCAAAAATTAATTACAATCAAGATTTTAGTTTCTCGCTGTAAGCATGTTTAGTGGAATCAACTCGAAAATTCTTTCCACAAACTTAATCTGTATTATGAATAGAGTCATATTCTGTTGGTGAAAATATTTGTTGTTTTAAGCCTAGAATTAGATAAGAAGTTTTTTTGGACACCTACAAGGTCAGAGAAAAAAGGACAAGAGGAGTATTTGGTATTGATAAGGGGGCAGCCCTATATGTCGCCAATCTGTGGAACTTGGTTGCTGTACTACAAGCATGTCTGGCCTCTCAGACAAAGATTTCAAGTATCTTTTCACAGGCTCAGTGTAGACCCATCCATTATCAACTGTTTTTTTATAGTAAAAAAAAGAGTATTTTGTTGTGGGATTTTTTATTATTTTTTAAAAAATTATTGATTTCAAAAAAGAATTATTTAAATTTTTTAATTAATAAATATATTTTAAATACTTTTAAATTTGATTTAAAAAAATACTTTTAAATTTTAAAAAAAAAAGTAAAAATAAAACAAAAATAAAAATATTTTTTCAATTAAACATAGCCTAAACTTTTTATTCTCTAATTTTCCTCATTGTTATTTAGATTTTCAATTGTTAATTTGATGTTTAAGTAGCTAAGAGTATATAATAAAACTTAAATTTACGGCATGTCTAAATCCAATACTACTCCATATAATTTTTCTCTATTAAATTATTACTTAATTTAATTTTTTATTTTAATTTATCTTAAAATTTGATTTATTTGATTTGTCTAATTATTTATTAATATTTTATTAGTAGAATTTTAAAATGATAGAGGAGCTCAATACTGACTCCATCTGTATACAAAAAAAAACTATCGAGCTTTATAAATTTTATAAACTTTTATTAATAAAATATTAAATTAGAGAGTATAATAATGAGTGTGAGGAATAGAGTTATTAGAGTAGAATTTTGAAATTAGTTGACTAAAATATAATATTTTACGGAGAATTATAAAAAATAGTGTTGGACAATGCCTTTTTGTTATAGACAGAATAGGCCGCTAACAACCAGGAACTAAGGTTGGGCATTTTAGTCCAGCCCAACCCGAGTTTTTTTTTTAAATAAAATAGAACTGGATCAAGATTTAGGAAATAACCAGTTGCCGGTTTGACTCAAATATATATAATATATATGATTTTTTATATTATATATATAATATATAATATATTAATATTGATTTGGTGTATTATGTATTATAAATTAGTAAAAATAATATTAATTATAAATTTAAGAATTGTTTAGTATTTATTAAAATATAATTTATTTAATAAAATATATATTAAATTATATTTTAATAAAAATATAAAATATTCATTTTTTTATAAACAAATGGTCCACAGGCAGCCCGATTTGGCCCGTCCTTTTTGAATGAGCGGGCTTGGGCTGGGATGTCAACTAAGTTGACCTGGTCTCGCTCTGTCCGACTCGGTCGATTGGGCTAAAAAAATACCTCCAACCCGGCCTGTGCCCGACCCTACCTGGAACCTATATTATAGATTGTCTATCATCAAAATAGATCTACAAATTTGTAAAACAAAATACACACCCTTGCATTGTTAATTCCTACAACAAAGCCATAACAATGGAAAATAAAAAAAAAACCCATATGATTTATTGGTTCAACAATCGGTTTTTATATTTTATTTTTCTATTTATTTTTAATTTCTTATTTAGCTTTGTTTATTAAATTTTTTTATGTATAATTTTTTCTTTTTCTTTTTACTTTAAAACCTAATTAGTTTAGTTTATTTTGCTGAAATTGCATAATTAATCTCAGTGACGGACGCAAGAAAATTTTTGAGGGGGTCACTATCTATATATACTAATTAAAATTCAAATATATTTGTAAATATACTCAAGAAAATTTAAAATATATTAAGTTGAAATTTAACAAAAATAACGACAAAAAAGTTCATTACACATATTGGTATTACTAGAACTAAGATTTGTTAACTATTGAACCGCTAATAGTAGCAAAGCAGTTGAGTCGTAGACCTCGTAGTGTATCTAGTCAAACAAATGCAATTCAAACAAACTCAACAATTAATATCGCTAGATTCTCCACTGAACTTAAAGACAATTCATCTAGCCAAGCTACTAGCATGACACAAAAGGGTAAATCCATGAAGCTTAGAAAATCAATGATATTTGAGATGACATTTTCCAGTTTTTTGACAATATACTTCCATAATCTTGTAATTCCAATATAACAATCTAAGAGGCAGTGTATTGGATTTCTTGCTAGAAAACTAAAGCTTTTTTTTTTTAACTTTTTGCAATTTTTTTAAACAAAAACAATAGCTTAAACCAACCCACAACCACAGAAACTGAAATTAAAAAGGAGTAAGGGATAGAAAGACAAATCCGAGATTTATAGTGGTTCAGTCCTCCTTGATCTACTTCCACTCATCTAGCTCACAAGAGAGTTTGCGATCCACTATGATTCTTCCTCACTTCCGGGTGGAGGGAAACCTTTACAACTCTTGTTTTGCAGGCTTACAAGCAACCGTTACAACCTTGTTTTTAACTGGACCAAAACAAGAAAACCAACACTTGTTTTACAAGGCACTAACAAGCAAACCTACATTATTCTCAAGCTTTAACACCAAAGCTTGATTACAATTAGTTTCCCAGATTAAAGAAAGTATTGTCACACCAACTCAGAAAGCAAATAGCAAGTTAAAATCTTGGTTGGAGTGTAAGAACTTAAGAAGGCTTAGAGAGAGAAAATCAAGAACTAAAATAGCAAAGCTTGGACACACTCTCAAAAAGTTCTGTGTTCGTACCTCTGAAGTGAGGACCTCTATTTATAGGCAACATTCAAAATATAACCGTTGCAAGTCTCGAAATTGTCGTTTAGAGATGAAAGAGAAATTTTGATTTTAATAACATCAACAGGTATAACGTGCATAGTTCCATATGCAACGTGTGTTGTAGATGTCCCATTGAGATACTGCGTGACTTGTTTCTCTTCTACGTGTCTTGTATCCAACTCGAATGCTACTACCTCAAATGTCACTTAAAGTAACGTGACTTACACTTATGTAATGTGCTTTGTGTCTTCATCAAGAGCAATCACTTGGGAATATTTCATATCACAACGTGACTTACATCCTTGCAACGTGCCTTGATCAACCTTCAGTGTGCGTTGATCCTAGCCACTTTAGGTTTCTATGTGCGTTAACGATCTTTAAAGATGACACCTTTGATGCTTCATGTGACACTGTACCATCTGTCAGAGAATATTCAAATTTTGAATCCTGAGGCGCCGATTTGTTAGATGCTGACATCATACACGTCTACGTGACTTACACTCCTTGCAACGTCCTTAGACATTTTTCTTCAAAGGTGACTCCTTTACTCATCAATGTGACTTATGTTGGATCAAGGGTGATCAACATTAAGTTCCTTTTTATGTTTTGATGATAAGCAAAACGTTTGACTTGAAGAGAAACAAGTTGGAGGGCTCAGAGTTGCGAAACAAACCACTGCAAGTGCTTCATGTATGTTAGAAATGTGTCACGTATGTGAGATACGGTCTGAAGACAAGCAGAAGCCACTGGAACCCTCTGAAGGACGTTTCACATGCGTAAGGATAAGTTAACGTACGTGTGTTGTTGTTCACGTTTGTAAGATATAAGTTTACGTACGCAAAGCTTGCTCAAAGATGATCAACATACGTGAGATGAAACAAATGTACGTAAGCTGCAGAATTTGCAGATGACGTACGTGAGATTGACACAGATAGCTGTAACGGGCAGAAACGTACTCCAATGGCTAGTTTAGCTCCACCAACGGTCATATCACTTGGAGATGTTATAAATACATTAAAGAAGGGCAGAAAAACATGGATGATCATATGTTTTCAAGTCCCAATCATTTTCATCATTCCCCTCACTCCAAATCAAGCTAAAGATCAAGATTTAATAGCATCAATCTCAAATACTCAACTCTAGCATATAGTTTTCATTTGTTATAAATGTTTTTCTAAACACTTTGAAAGTGAGAGGGGTTTGTTATGAACCTATAGAAAAAACATTGTAATGGCCTTAGATGTTTGAGCCGAAATCAATATTCAATAGTGGAAAGCCTAAGTGAGACTTAGGTAGTAGATGTAGGCATGATTGGCCGAACCACTATAAATTGCGGTGTTATTTTCTCTCTTCACTCCAACTCGCTTTCGCTCTATAAATTCAACCAAGGCATCCCCGGAAAAATTATCCAACAAGTGGTATTAGAGAGGGTCTCCGTTTAACAAGGCTTAACAACCTTGGAGCAAAGATCCTACATCATTAGAGATGCCAACATTGGTACTATCTTTTCAACTCTCTCAACTCCTCTCATTTTTATTGATATTGTTTTGTTTTAAATAGGGAGAGAAAAAAAGTTTTAAAAATTATGCACCAACCTTTCTTAATAGGGGGAGAAATGATATTTGCAAAATATTTTAAACAATGCATAAATTGTTTTCAAAGAGGGAGAAAAGAAAATTTTGAAAAATTTTCTTTGCATAAATTATTTTTGAAAGGGGGAGTGAAAATGTTTACCTTTGCTTAATATTTTTGATGATCACAAAAAGGGGAGAATGTTGCATATATCTATTTGCAAGAGGAGAAATTTTTTCATTCATATTTTCATGATGCTAACAAAATGACAAGGATTGAATCCTTGATCAATATTGTTGTCCTTGATGTAGTGCTTTTATTCTTCAAAGTTTTGTCATCATCAAATAGGGGGAGATTGTTGGATCAAGGGTGATCAACATTAAATTTCTTTTATGTTTTGATGATAAGCAAAACATTTGACTTGAAGAGAAACAAGTTGGAGAGCTCGGAGTTGTGAAAGAAGTCACTGCAAGTGCTTCACGTACGTTAGAAATGCATCACGTACGTAAGATAGGGTCTGAAGATAAGCAGAAGCCACTGGAACCCTCTGAAGCACGTTTCACGTACGTA
Source organism: Flueggea neowawraea (assembly GCA_948243855.1). NCBI lineage: Eukaryota > Viridiplantae > Streptophyta > Magnoliopsida > Malpighiales > Phyllanthaceae > Flueggea > Flueggea neowawraea. The sequence continues at coordinate 22,016 of CAODLS010407632.1, forward strand.
AGGATAAGTTAACGTACGTGTGTTATTGTTCACGTATGTAAGATATAAGTTCACGTACGCAAAACTTGCTCAAAGATTATCAACGTACGTGAGATGAAACAAACGTACATAAGCTGGAGAATTTGTAGATGACGTACGTGAGATTGACACAGATAGTTGCAACGAGCAAAAACGAACTCCAACGGCTAGTTAAGCTCCACCAAAGGTCATATCACTTGGAGAGGCTAGAAATACATCAAGAAAGGCCTGAAAAACATGGATGATCATATGCTTTCAAGTCCCAATCATTTTCATCATTCCACTCACTCCAAATCACCAAATCAAGCTAGATATCAAGATTCAAGAGCATCAATCTCAAATACTCAACTCTAGCATAGAGCTTTCATTTGCTGTAAATGTTTTTCTAAAAACTTTGAGAGTGAGAGAGGTTTGTTGTGAACCTATAGAAAACAACATTGTAATGGCCTTAGAGGTTTGAGCCGGAATCAATCTTCAATAGTGGAAAGCCTAAGAGAGACTTAGGTAGTGGACGTAGGCATGGTTGACCGAACCACTATAAATTGCGGTGTTGTTTTCTCTCTTCACTCCAACTCGCTTCCGCTCTACAAACTCAACTAAGAAAATTATCCAACAACTTGTTAGTGATTGCAACTTAGAATGGTGTTGCCTTGTAAGTCTACCTCAGGTCTGGTGCACATCCCGTCAACGTGACTTGTATATCTCACAACGTGACTTGTATACATATGCAACTGATCCAGTAGGTGTGCTCTTCGTGTAACGTGACTTGTTCCTAGTATAACACGCATTGTATACTTTGAAGACCTTCTATTTCCCAAATGAATTAAGTTTGTGTGACTTATATCCATATGCAATGTGAATTGTGCGCAAGTGCAATCCAGGTCGAGAATTCTTCATTCGCATAATGTGACTTGGACCATGTGCAACGTGCCTTGTATGATTCAGAAACATTCTATTTCCTAAGTGAGCATTATTTACGTGACTTGACTTGCATCCATAACTACGTGACTTGTGATATTTCTGGAAATCTTGAATATGATAAATATGACTTGCAACTGGTATAACGCGCCTTGATCACACTGCTACTGTCACGACTCGAGTCGGGTCAGTGACTGGCGTACAAGGTGAACTGACTATGGAAGCCCAGCTCATCTCGCACAAGCTTCAGAGATACAAACATTCTACCCAAGCAATCATTTATTTAATAAAAATACGATATATAAGAAAATAGTATAGATATAATACTATCAAAATAACATAACCGTTAGTGAGTGAAAATGATATCCAAAATACCAAACTATAACCCAGTATCCCCACAGCAACCCAGTATGAAACTCTAGAAGCAAATTACAAAAGTATAGCCCGAACGAGGGCACTCACTGAATAGTAAGGGATGCCTCACTGGTGACAAGATGCCGAATAGATGCTGAGCGTCAAAATATATCTGTAGGACAGGCAAAGAAGATAGACAGAAATAAAATAGGGGTCAGGGCCCAGTGAGGAAATAACACTCCAGATTGCTTTATATGTGCCTCACAAAGACAGTTTTGAAAACCATTCAAAATATACCGCACACGTATATACCGATATAATATATATACACACAACATACATAATAGTTTTCAGAAAACATTTTACCAGAACGTTCGTATACAGAGCATATAGCATGCATTCAGACAATATCAGAGTATATATATATGATAGGGTGTCAAATCCACCAAAATAATATTAACTTGCTCAGGAAACAAACAATGAGTAAAGCAGTGAGCAGGGTCGAACCACAGAGACCGGTACAAAAATGCTTAAATATAAAAAAAATAAAATAAAATTGAATTGAATGAGAGAAAAATCGAGAATTAAAAACAAGCAGAGATTAAAATTTGCAATAAGAAATGGAATCACAGCAGTAGTAAAATAACAGAAATTCAATAATGAGAAAGTCTATCCAAGGTATTTCTTCGTTCAATCCAATCGGTTCATCACAGACACGAAAGATAAAAATCAAGTGTTCGAATAGATAGTTTTTTTAGTTAATGGTGACAAACTCAATTAACTAATCTCTTCTTACTTGTTCGATAGCCCCAAAATGCCCTACAAACTATTTCTCTAACCACTAGACAACTTACAGGACGTCCTGCAAGGTTTAATCTATGACAGTAATAAGAATTAAAGAGACCCCTATTCTAGCCAGTGAAATTGGAAACGTCGTGATTCATTTAAACCAGATTATTCAGTTCCATAACAACGAAAAATGCCCAAACCACATAAATTCACGTTATTTATTACCTAGATTAGAACTAATGTGACACATTATCAATCCTAAATAACAGTATATTATCTCAATCAATCGATCAACGAGGCCTTGTCAATCAATCAACAAAATTAATAATAAAGAAACTCAGACACAGAAATTGAATAAATACTCGAAATACTTTATAACAATTAAAATAAAAGTCTCACAACCTTAACAAATTGAACTCAAAAATATCTTAACTAGAAGATTGTTTAGTTACACATAATGAGAGATGAAAGAAAAAAGTTCAATGAATGAGCTGTTGTTCCACATCCAAAAAGAGGGAAGAAGGAGCCAACAATAATAGAAAAGAGTATTTATATGTGGCCCCTTAAAAAAACCTAATCCTAATGTGAATAAAATTGATAAAATAATAATAATAATGTAACTATAATTTTTCTAACATAAAAATTAGGTTAACAGCCTTTACACACGTCCATGAGGCTCAAATTTCGAGGCCTAATAGTGAAAACACTTGGACCAATGCGTAACAAGTCAGCCTAGTCTTCGTGCCCTCTACCGCATGGCTATGCCGAAGTGCTCTCAAAGCTGAAAGGTGCCTAAAATCTCTCCAAATCCACGCATTTCACCAATGTTCCACCTAAACCACTAAAGAAGCCAAAAGACATAAAAAGAAACGAATAACAACAGTTTATGATGTAAAACAAACATAAAATGCAACATTAAATATGCCTAAAATGTAACCTATCAAATATCCCCACACTTAAATAATGCTTGTCCTCAAGCATTCTATAACTTAGAACAATTAAGAATATCAAAACACAATCATTCTTGCTACCCCCACATAGTGCAAAACCTAAACCGATATGCATCGAATATTCAAAAGAAAACACAACTATCGTCAGGATAGCCGACAATCACCAAAAAGGAGGTCGTCTCCAAATTAGTAATGCCTCCAAAAAGGATAGCCAAATCCATACCTTCACAAGTTTGACTCTTTCTCTCAAGTGTTTAGGTGAAGAATTTACGCTCCCATTCATAGCAAGGCTTTCCAAGATTTGGTACAAAGTCGAATCGTAACTACTTATAAATTCAACCCAAACACCGATCAAAAAGGACTTCAAAAGGCTTGTAACGTGGCTAAAACATAGGTTTAATAAGTTCAGAGAGAACAACAAACTTAGGTGATACTTGCCATTATACTACAACGAGCAAGTTAATGCAAAATGAAATAAATACATGTCTTTGCTTAATAAAATGAGGCTGCCCTAAACAAATCTCTATAAAATGCATTGCTTTACTCCCACATTTTTCATCATACATTTTTTTTATTTTTTATTTTTTCTGTTTTTCTTTTTTTTTTTCGTTTTTTTTTAAGTAAAGCAACACCACATTTTCACATATAACAAAACTAGAAAGCCATGTCTTTTTAACAATATAAGCACAAAATCATATCTAAGAAATGTTCATTATCAATGTAAATCAAAGTATTAACATACAAATTAATTTGGTGATGTATGACAACTAAAAATCTCTCAACTTAAGGGTTCAATCGTTGAAAGTCTTGAACAAAATGAGAGTGGTTAAAACAGGTTTAAACAAAGAAAAAGTCTTAGAATCAAAAGGGGTAAACAATGGATAAATATAAAAGGTAGATATTGAAAGAAAAACATGCACAAAAGGTTAACAAACAACGCCTTTCATTGTTTCAATGTCTCAATTAAAATGGTGTGGTCTTCAAAATTTACTCGATAACAAGTCCCAATAGGTTCGTACTATGAATGTCACACATTAAGAAAATAAAGTGTTTATATTTCAAATACTCGCATGGGTTTTGTGTGAATTTAAATTATTGGTCCCTTTCGGCTCTATTACTAGGGGTTGTTTAATGTTGAAGCTAAGATGCATAGAAGTCCAAGTTTTGCACAAGTGAGTATATTAGGACTTTTGAATCTTAGGATGCTTAAAGTTCCAAATTATTCAATGTTTAAGGACAAACTCACATAAATTACATCAAGATTAAGTAGGAAAATCATATATGTAGCATGTAAATGCAACAAGAATAAAATGTGATCACACATTATGCAAAACATAAATTGAAAAATTACACAAACAAAATTTGAAAATTCAACAAAAATCATAGAAAAATAGGAAAAATATGAATCACAATGCAAACAGAAAAACATAAACAAACAAGCACAAATAAACAAATAACCATTAATGCCCTCCCCACACTTAAAATCTACATTGTCCTTAATGTAACATAAAATACAATAAAAATTAAAAAGTGAGTAAAGGGTAAAGAATGGCTTCTCTGGATTTTGTAAGAACGTTGGACGGTCATGATGACCCAGCTGTTGTGCGTGGCGGCTCGGCGGTGACAGCTGTGGCGAGAGAGGATGACGTCGAATTGAGGAGCAAAGGTTGATGGAAACGGTAAGAAGTGGTGAAAGACGAAGAAGATGGGTTGTGGTCCTAAAAATCCCAATTTTTAATCAGGGTTGTTGTACATTGGAAGATTTTCACTTATTTACGAAATTGTCACCACTTGTTTGACCAGGTTTGACCATGTGGTTGCATCCTTTTTTTCTTTAGAAATTACAAGTTTGTTATCCCTTATGTTGCCATGAACCCAACTTTCTTACACGCATGTTTTACCTAAGCAAAATTTTCCACATCTATTTCTTCATCTCTTGCATTGTTAGTCACCTCATTTTTCATACCATTCAAACTATTCATATTGAAACACAATCAAACTCAACCAAACGCTATTAAATCCTAAAAAAAGCACAGATTAAAGAATGAAGGCATAAAATTTCAAAATAATTCAAATTCTCTGCTGGAGTAATCAAACAACAAAATAATTTAAAAATTATAAAAAAACAAAAATAATAAAAACCTTGGGTTGCCTCCCAAAAAGCGCTTCTTTTACGTCGTCTTAGCTGGACGAAGTTGACTATTCATCATTTCTTGTCATTCAGCACATAAATCTTTGCACCTAGATCATTCTTCTTTGGTGGCCAAGTCTCATGAATTATGGCAAAATTGTCTTTTGGAACGTACACCACACGCTCTCGTTTTGCTTTCTTTTTCTTGGTGAGAAATTTTTTTCAGAACCTAACAGACTTAGACTCACGCTTAACTGTATCAAGTAAAGAAATATATACCTTTGTAGCCCCTTTTATCGTCTTCTTGCATAACATAGTCGCCTTGTCAGGTGCTTTTGGTTTCTTATTATTCTTCACCATCATTGCACTAACATCCTGCAGAAAATCATTATCATGCAACTCAAATAATATTTTTTTTCAATGAGTTAGTATGATTAACAATAAAAACAGGAGAAAAATCATTAGGATGCTTCATTTCTTCATTAATATTGAATTTAATTGTAGCACCATCAAACTCCATAGATAAAGTTCCCTCATGCACTTCTATCTTTGTTCGGGTTATTTCAAGAAAAGGTCTCCCTAATATTAGCAATTTTGAATTGGGAGTACCATCATCCTTGATATCCAGCATATAAAAATATGCAGGAAAAACTAAATCGTTGACCTGCACCAAAACATCCTCTAGAACACCTTCAGGAAAGACATTAGAATAGTCAGCCAAGGTTAGTACTACACCATTTTGCTTCAAAGGTCCAAGATTTAACGTAGAATAAACAGACAAAGGCATTAAATTAATTGAAGCTCTTAAATCACACATAGCCTATTCTATTCTAACATTACCAATTTTATATGGTTTAATAAACATACATGGGTCTTTCTCCTTAATAGACATTTTCTTTTGCAAGACTGCTGAGACCGTCTCACCCATGTGTACTCGTTTATTGCCTATTAACTTGTACATACCCGTGCATAGTTCTTTCAGAAACTTGCAGTATCTGGGGACTTGCTTAATTGCAGTAAGCAGATGTATGTTAATCTCAACCTTCTTTAGTATTTACAACACTTCTTGATCATCCAAAGCCTTCTTTTTCTTCTTTTTCTTCTTCTTCTTGTTCTTCTTCTTCTTGTTCTTCTTCTTGTTCTTCTTCTTCTTCTTCTTCTTCTTCTTCTTCTTCTTCTTATTCTTCTTCTTCTTCTTCTTCTTCTTATTCTTCTTCTTCTATGTGGAAAAGGTAGGCTTTTAGGATTACCTACTACTGGAACATTTTTGGAATTTTTCGAATTTACTGGTTCTGTCGTAGTGGCTTCAGCATAGTCATGCTGAAGTGACGTCGCGTATGAACTAGGAATTTCTTTTCCACTTTGAAGAGTAATTGCACTAACATTTTGCCTTGGGTTTAATTCAGGTTGGAAGGCAATTTTCCTTGAGTTTCAAGCCTGTTAACAGAAGTGGTTAGTTTGCTAATTTGATCTTTCAGTTCAAAAATACTTACCTCTGTTGAAACTGCCAATGATCTCACAATTTCTTCCAAAGTTTGAATCCTATTAGTCTATGGCATCTGTTGGTGCTGAGCATTTTTATCAGAATTGTTGTTATTTTCATACCTTAAATTTGGTTGGTCCCTCCATCCTGGGTTGTATGTATTGGAATATGGATCATACTTCTTCCAATTGTTCTGCACATAACCTCTCATTGCATTTACTTCAGCAACACTATCATCTTGAAAAGATGGGCACGTATCTGTTGGGTGTTCTTGCACCCCATATATTCCACAAAATTGTGCCTTAAACTTCTGGACTAATTTCTCTTGCCCAATAGCCAATTTATTCACCACAGCTATAGTTTTCTGCAACATAAAAGACATATCATCAAATTTTGAATCAAAAGTAGAAGGTTTAAGGCTTACCTCATTAACACGCCTAGTAGAGGATTTGACTTTGGAACTAAATTGCTTTGAATTTCCAGCCATGACTGAAATTAATTCTCGAATCTCCCTGGGTGTCTTACTGATTATTGCCCCACCACTAGCAGCAGCATCTAGCATCCTGCATTCCAAAGGAAGAAGACCATCATAAAAATATTGAATTAAGAGTTGGTCAGAAATACCATGTTGTGGCCAACTTGCACAAAGCCATTTGAATCTCTCCCAGTACTCATATAAAGTTTTAGTGTCTCTCTGTCTGATACTGCAGATCTCTCTTCTAAGATTGGCAGCTCTGGAAGCTAGAAAGAACATTTCCAAAAACAATCGAACCATATCAGACCATGTGTTAATCGAACCATGAGGTAGATAAAAGAACCACTCTTTAGCCCGATTCGTCAATGAGAAACGAAAAGCTCTTAATTTAATTTGATCTTCTGTAATACCATAAGGAATGAAACTAGAGTAAACAATATGGAACTCTTTAAGATCCTTATTGGGATCCTTATTCTCCACACCATGAAACCTCGGTAGAACCTGAATTAAGCCAGATTTTAACTCAAACAGAGCACCCAAGGGTTGATATTGAATACACAAAGGTTGTTGAACCACAGGAGGTGCAACCAAATCTCTCAGAGTTTGCTCAGGTGGAGTCGCAGGTGGAACAACAAGTCTAACATTGTTGTTGTCAGCTATCTCCATTTCGATCTGACAATCAGTGTCAACAATGTATGCAAAATAAAGAAAAGATTAGTAGTAAAGAAAATAAACAAAATCGGAAACACCGGTCCCCAACAACGACACCAAATTTGATAGGGTGTCAAACCCACCAAAATAATATTAACTTTCTCAAGAAAAAAATAATGAGTAAAGCGGTGAGTAGGGTCAAACCATAGTGACTGATACAGAAATGCTTAAATGCTAAAACAAAAAAATAAAATAAAATTGAATTGAATGAGAGAAAAATCGAGAATTCAAAATAAGCAGAGATTAAAATTCGTAATGAGAAATGAAATCGCAGTAGTAGTATAATAACATAAATTCAATAATGAGAAAGTCTAGCCAAGGTATTTCCTTTGTTCAATCCAATCGGTTGATCACAAATACGAAAGATAAAAATCAAGCATTCGAATAGATAGAGTTTTAGTTAATGGTGACACACTCAATTAACTAATCTCTTCTTACTTGTTCGATAGCCCCAGGACATCCTATAGATTATTTCCTTAACCATTAGACAACCTACGAGATGCCCTGCAAGGTTTAATCTATGACAACAATAAGAATTAAAGAGACTCCTATCCTAGCCAGTGAAATCGGAAGCGTCGTGATTTATTTAAACCAGATTATTCAGTTCCATAACAACAAACAATGCCCAAACCACATAAATTCACATTATTTGTTACCTAGATTAGGACTAATGTGACACACTATCAATCCTAAATAAAAATATATTATCTCAATCAATCGACCAACGGGCCTTGTCAATCAATCAATAGAAATAATAATAAAGAAACTCAGGCACAAAAACTGAATAAATACTTGAAACACTTTATAGCAATTAAAATAAAAGTCTCACAGCCTTAACGGATTGAACTCAGAAATACCTCAACTAGAAGATTTCTTTAGTTACACATAATGAGAGATGAAAGCCAAAAGTTCAATGAATGAGCTGTTGTTCCACGTCCATAAAGTGGGAAGAAGAAGCCAACAATAATAGAAAAGAGTATTTATATGTGGCCCCTTAAAAAACCTAATGCTAATGTGAATAAAATTGATAAAATAATAATAATAATGTAACTATAATTGTTATAGCAGTAAAATTAGGTCAACAGCCTTCACACACGTCCATGAAGCTCAAATTCTGAGACTCAATAGTGAAAATACGAGGCCTAATGTGTAACAAGTCAACCCAGTCTTCGTGCCATCTATCGTATGGCCATGCAGAATTGCCATGCAAGATGAAATGTGCCCAAAATCGCTCCAAATCCACGCATTTCACCAACGTTCCACCTAAAACACCAAAGAAGTGAAAAAACATAAAAAGACACCAATAACAACAATTTATGATGCAAAACAAACATAAAATACAACATTAAATATGCCTAAAATACAACCTATCAATATATAATTCATATATATATATATATATATATAAAACATAGTCATAATATGGGACTAGAACAGAATGTACAGAATAGTATTGTGGACTCCGCCACTAGACAAAACAGATAATGTATCTAGCTAGATAAACGACTACCCTTTTACCCTGACAACTAGGATCTTCACAGAGCATTGATATATCATAGGTTACGTACCCCGTAACTAGGTGTCCTATATCAGAATATATTATATACCATAATATAACAAACATTCATGCATAATAGATTTCCATCTTTCAGAAAGCATATATATATACCAATATTTATTAACAGAGTAAAACGTTGGTTATTATAAACCGCATAAGTCCGATTAATAATTAACCAATAATTATTAGTCAGATTTCATGTCATATCCCGACACAGCAAAAACTATATAAGTAGGAAGACGCAATCTATGTGTCTGAAGCTGTCATTTCACTCACCTGGTGTCCAAAGATGACAATCCAGTCAAGCCCCACTCGGTGGTTGATCGTGCAAGAACAGGAAGCTGGAACAGATACATCCATAACAGATATTAGAAAATGATGTTGGTATTGTGGCAATATCGAATGAATGATATGCATGTTAGTGATATGACATGGCTCAATCATATGTACATTGTCATTTATATTGTTATTTAATAAATACGATGTTTTTCATTTTGGCATATATTTTATCATGTTATTTTGTAATGCATTAACTTGATAAAAAGGATCCATGAATAGTTGATTATGTCTTATGTTATCAAGTGTGTGACTTGATAGTAAAACTTTCAGATAAAAGAATACTATTCTAAATTGTCCCAGGTCGTTCATTATCATGAGAATGATAATAAGTTGAGATTAGTATGTACTCTGAGAGATGGTCATGTTTTATTGATCAGGACATGTGATGTTATTCAGAACATAAATACATATTGGGAACATAAATACATATTGGGAACATAATATTGGACTGACCCACTATAAGAAATACTATGTGGAATATATGTCATCAGTATTTCTTTTCGCAATAGTGATATTTGGGTCCTTTGACCTGAATTCACCATTGATTCCTACATGAGGATCTTTATGTTTTGATATGGTTCAACATCATCCGTAATAAGATGGTAATACAAGCTATGATTGGATGTATAGTAAATCATGTGGAGGAATGTGAGTGACAGTGAAGGAATTTGTTCTGCTCTTATTTGAGTGAGATATCTATTGGCCACTTGACAAGTAGGACTGATGAAATGCATGGTCGTGCTCGAATGAAATTGATAGGGGTTATCAATATCATTTGTTTTGGTCAGTCTACTTGGGTATCAAGAAATGTTTGATTAAACTATATAAAGATGACATGATCCATGTTTTATGCTTAATCGATATATCGTGTGACAAAAGAATTAAATATCGAACTGTGCATTAGGTTTTGAGTCATCGAATTCACACATGTTGGGCAGTTATAATGACTTGCTAGAGCCCGCTTATGACTTGTGAGCCTAAATGGTTATTTGGGCGTACAACCAATATTGAGCATACCTACAGAGTCACACACTCACGAACTGTGCTATATATTTTATGATGTGTCTTGCTATTCTTTTAAGATGAAATAATTTGTTTTATAATAGTTTTAAAACAAATTAAAATTCATTTTGACATAGTCAAAATAGTTTATTTGACTAGTCAACAAAAGAAAGAGTTTCTTTGACTTAGTCAACTAAGAAGGAGTTTTTACTTGGTCAACAAAAGAAATAGACAATTAGTATTTATTTATGAAATAAATAATTTGGCCGAATTTTTATTTAAGAATAATGAATTTTGAGGTAGTTTATCCTTCTTGAACTAGGGTAACCAAATTCTATTGAGACTAGAATAAAATATCCTAGTAAGACTAGGATTAGGGTTTATTATGGTCTACAAATAGGCTTATACAAAACCCTAGCCGCCTCTCTCTTTCATCTAATTGGCGTTCTCTTCACTTAATCAAGAAAGAAAAATAGAAAGGTTTTATATTTGAGAGTGTCCTCAAAATTCGGTGCTAGCACACTTCAACATATCATGCGTGTGGATAACAGTAGAGAGCGTTCGCATCCTGCAGCGTCTGTGACTCAAATCCAACAGCATCTTCTCGTTCTTGTTTCACCAAAACGAGGTAAACACATGTTCCTTAGTCGGCTTTATCGAATTGCTTGGATCCTTGGTGGAGTTCGTGACAAAAATTTTTATTTTCCGCTGCGTGTATGGTGTCACGGATTCCAACAATACATATGCAGATGCTGACCCTAGAGGTCACAAAAAACTTAGCTCTAAAGAGAATCTATCACTCTCAACCCAAAATTCAAAAATCTACACAAAATTACTGCTAGGTCCTCGACCCACGTAAAATTATGTTTTAGTCCTCAAATTTTTTAAAATTTCCAACTTAGTCCTCAAAGAGTTCTAAAAGTCTTCTAAGTAGTCAAAATCATCAAATAAGACTCCTAGCTCTCAGAAATAACCAAATATGAAAAGATAGAAGCTTGGCCCCTAAAACCACGGCTTACTCGAGTAAAATGGGAGCTTACTCAAGTAACTCCACTGTGAATTACTCGAGTAGGAAAAGTGTTACTTGAGTAATTCCACCTCAAAGAGTTCATGTCTTACTCGAGTGATTCCCTGCAAAAAAAACTCCAGAAATCTCCAAACATTATTCAACCGATCAAAAACGCTACCAATCATCCACATTGCTCCTAAACAACCTCCAAAACATTATTCTATACACAAATACAACAATGCAACTCAAAATCACTCAAAGCCGAATTGGTTCATACCCATTTATAAACACCTTCGATTCTTATGATCTTGGACTTAATCTAGGTGTTTCTAGACTCCCAAAGTCCCGATTTCATTAACCCTAACACCCATTCTCATCAGAAACACCAAGAACCACTCCAAATCCAAAACCCTAGTTCTATCTTCACTCCCCAAAATGCCCAACAAAAGGATGCATTCAAAGAGAAAAAGAGAGCAACAATAATGGAAAAAGATGGATCTTACGTCAAGGAATCAATGGTAAACAAAGGAATAGTAAGATGGATGGATTTGAGAGTAAGTGTGGCTGTTGGAAGGAGTAAATAGCGAAGCAAGGTCGGGTGAGGGTAGTAAATAGACCAAGAAGGAAAAACGCAGCGTTTTGCTAACTGTCTATGTTAATTTAGGACTTACTCGAGTAACTCAGAATGTTACTCGAGTAATTCTTGTCCCAAAGGAACATCCAGGCCCGCTCACTCAAGTAAGTCCAAAGCTTTCTCGAGTAACTCTCAATCCCAGAACACACGAAGCACGAACCCGACCCCGTCCACTTGAGTAACTCCACCTCTTTTACTTGAGTAACTCACGAGTTACTCGAGTAACTCCAAACTCATTCACACAAGAAGGATTCTCCAACACCACCAACACCCAGACAACATCTTCGAATCCCAAGGATCGGATCAGAGATGAATGAAAGTTGTGGAGACCTATGTCAAAATTCGGTGGGATATTATAGTTACGGGCTTAGTTTAAGCTGCAACACGCATTGCTTAACTTTTTCACATGTTTTGTTAAAATCTTCAAAACTGAGAGTCCACAAATCTCAATTCCAGTAAACAGAAAAAGGGATAACATTCTTGCATACTCATAAAAGATAGTAATTACTTCAAAAAACATCAAAGGCTACAATCTACTTCCTAACAGTTCCAATCACAAATCTATAAACGTGTTAGTAATTATGTTGCCTAGTGAAACTTGCTAGTAATCAAACAGAACAGCTCTGCACAAGAGCTCACGTTTATTTTTTCTTGACAAATTTCCATGCTTGTATCCATTCTAAAAAGGTAAACTATAGGCTTAATATATAAAATACAGTAACATGAAGGCTAGTAAAAATATAGTACCAAGATTATATTTTTGTTGCAAAGTCAATAAAATGGTTGCAAATACATGGAACTCTAAAATTAAAAGTTTTCTCCATTTAATTAGTCTCAAGATTGTATTTCTATTTGTTGAACCAATGGTGGTTAACATTTACATCCCTTTGTGTTTTGATGATGAACAAAATTGGGTTTGATACTTAAACTTTCAAGCATGTTCGATCAAACCTAACTCGAGTAACATTCTGGTGTGCTCGGGTTTATGCCTAAAGACTAAGTCAAGTGTACCTATCGTCTATAGCAAATGGACCCTTGAGTACCGAGTGTCGTATCTCACAGAGACTACGATTATTAGCTACTCATTCTTCCTCTATTATCTAGCCGATAAAATAAATGATTTCAAATATATAAACTAAATAAACTAAACTCAAATTAAATGATAGAATGAACGATGGGAAGATGGTACCTAGACGCTGAATCCCCCTAGACCGAATTAAG
>CAODLS010407649.1:0-14974 GCA_948243855.1 Flueggea neowawraea
TACATTTCATCAATCTCACTAATCAAGTGGCCTAAAGATATCACTCTTCATAAGAGAAACAAATTCATCACTCTCATTATCACTCCGCTACAAGATTCATGACATATCCAATCATGGCCTTTATTGTCATTCTGTTACGGATAAAGTTGTGATTCCTCATGTAGGAGTTGATAGTGATTTTCAGTTAGAGGACTCAAATATCATCACTGGATGAAAGCTACTTGTGACATTGATCCATGAAGTGCTTTCATAGCAGGCCAGTCCAATACATGTTCTCTAATATGTGTCTATATTCTAAGTGATATCTTATATCCATAATCAGTAAAAAGTGATTATCCTTTTAGCGCCAAGTATGTTGGTTTTACCAGTAGGGACGATCGCTGCAAGTATGTACAAATGTGTACCAAGAAAATCTACCTTAGTAAGTATTTTCCCCCTACTGTGTTATTCCATTTTTCCTCTTTTTGATTTTCAATATGAAGCCCGGGTTCAAAACCTGCATCTCAGGCATTTTCTAGATTTATAGTTACAAACATTTTTGTAGTTATCTAGAGAGTTTTTTTACATCATTTGAGTTTAGGTTGGATTCTAGAACTAATATTTACAACAATGATGTAATTTTGCAGGTGCAGGAAAACATTTTACAACACTTGTTTTTGCGGGCTCAACAAGAAATTTCTTACCCTAGATTTTGAGGGTGGAGGGAAACCATTTACAACACTTTTTTTGCGGGCTCAACAAGCAAACCGTTACACCTTGTTTTTGTGGCTTAATAAGAAAACTGTTACCCTAGTTTTTGTTGGCTCAACTAGAAAACTCTTACTACTTGTTTTCAGGACAAAACAAGCAAACCAAATCTCTAGTTTTTGCAGGTTGTACTAGCAAACTAAACCACTTGTTTTTATGGAATCAACAAGTAAATCGATACTCTAGTTTTTTAAGGCTCACTAGCAACCACTTTTGTTTTTCTAAGGCTCAACAAGGAAATATATCTACCACAAGCAAACAACCTTTCTTGATACAAAATCAACCCAAAGATATAACAGATTTAAAGCTCACACAAATCCAATAGTAAGATAGCAAATAAATAGCTCAAATGGGTTAAAAAGGTAGAGAAGAGAGAAACAATAATAGAAAAGTATAGCAAATGACTCTTTTATCTTCTCTCTGCTTTGTGACGTCTATTTATAATCACTTGAAAGAATATATTTATTGAAGCCTCAAAGTGGAAGTTGTGAGATAATGAAGAATTATATTTTAATTGACGTCCTATTCAACAATATGCGTTCTACACCATCTACGCGCATTGTGATTTAGTCCAACTGAGTTTTGTGTGTCTTGATAGCCATTCTACGTGCTTTGCAAGAACTTGAGTAGCCATTGCCTTGAAAGAATTGGCATATACTTGCCTTAGTCCCCTTCAACGTGTGTTTATCATCTTATCAGTGTGTGTTGTATTTTGTTCTATGGGCGTTGATCTTTGTTCCAAAAAATGCATATTCACCTAGCGATTCTCAACGCGCCTTGTAACTTGATGCAACATACATTATCGGCTTAATCTCAAGATTACACCTTTGATCCACATCAGCGTGTCAGAGAATATTCAAATTTAAATCCTGAGGAGTGTCTGGGTTTTGTCCTCATCTGATCATCATCAATGTGCATTGATCATCTCCAAAGATTCCTCCTTTGCTTATCAATATGCCTTGATTGTGGACCAACGTATTTCTTATCAACCAAAACCTTAACAACGTGCATTGAAAGTCTTCAACACCTGAAGCCACTGCATCTGATTTTCATCCATTCAACTTCTGTTGGTTCCACCTTAGCACGCCTTACTGCCATTTTCATCATGATCAACTTGAGTTGCACATGCATAAAGTGCGTTGTGGCCAGATATTAGAGATTTTGCACTTCTGTAACTCTTTCATGGATGTTTTCCATTCATCATCATCAAAACTAAACTCAACATGCATCTCTTTCATCACATGCTTGCTTTTAATTTCTCAGATCGAAGGGATACTTGTGCTTCGTTGTCTTGATTGGAACTCTTTTTAATTTGGTGTGGTGTATATGATTTGAAAGTTAACTTAGGATTTTTACTATCCCTACAATTTAGGAAAGTTTTCACAATCCCCACTTAAATGGACAACAAGATAAGTAATGAAAGGATCGACAAACATAAACTTAGTGGGGAATTGAACTGTGGAATTGAACTATCACTTTCCACTAAGCATGTGCCATAAAATAAGCCACCTGGCAGATTCTACTATGTAGTAGAACTTAACTACTAATTTTTGTGTCATATGTAACACTTGGTCTTAGATGATTGTCATTCTCAAAGTACTTTAGTTAATTTTAATACGAATGGGCAATGCTTAAACGAAATAAATAAACAAAACCAACCTTAAGAGCACACTTATAGCACTGAGTCCTATCCTTCTTAGGTCAATAACATGATTCCCTTCTGATGTGACTTGGGAAAAAGGCCAATCAAGCCTAAATGAATCTACAACCAAGAGTAATAATTCAAGCCAAAGAACAAGGATCCACCTTATAGAAGACTTCTTGAAAAGGCACGTTCATTGTATGTAGCTTTAAACATAAAAAGAAGATTATGAGGATATTTGGGATCTGATATCCTTACATTTTAAATTCAAATAGATATCCTCCCCATCGCATCCAATGTGATCCCTCACTCAATAAATAACACGAACCCATTTTAAAGAAAGGTACGCTTTCACGTCTTATAAAATACTGAAACTCTGCCAATTTGTTGACTTAAGCATCGAAGAGTATTTGTCGGTTAAAACTCACGCTCTTTTTTGTTTTGTAGGAGATCAAAGATTTTGACTGACGATATTCATATTGTTGCTTTTCATCCAAACAAGAACAATTGGTGCCCTCTGTCATGAAGATGAACAAAAAGGTCGTGTTTTCTATTTATTCAATGATTTCAATGAGAAGACACAATCAACCACAAGAATGGGAGTGCAGACAAGATCGCAAGTGTTTGGTCACCGTGAGGATGGAGGCCAAGGTGTTCAAAGTTCTTTAAACCCTCATAAAGCTAGCACTTCAAGGGTAGCAGTCGCCATAGTCTCGGTAGAGGAATTTAAGGCCTGAGAGCACAAGAATCAGGAGAATTAAAGGATGATCCAAACCACTAAGTGGTTGAAATCACATGGCTATAAGCCCTAAAAGCCCCAACAAAGAAGGTAGAGCCAGATGATCATTCAATGTTCATTGTCAAGGACGTCGACGACATGAAAAAGATCGTTGAAAAAAGCTTGACACAAAAGAAGATTGTACCCAATGTGGAAAAGGAGTGGGACGAGAAGATCCCTTTCACAAAGGAGATTATTGGGAAGGAACTCCCATCAAATTTTAAGATGCCTCAACTTTCTTGTTTTACCCAGAAGGAAGACCCTTATGAGCACGTTCAAAATTATGAGGTGATCATGCTCTTGCATGGATGGGAGGACATAATCATGTGTCAAGCATTCCCAATTATATTAAAGGACATCGATCACGATTGGTTCAACTGGTTTAGGGAAGCTTATATTTCATGCTTTACTCAACTAAAGAAATGGCTTATTAACACCTTCATAATTAACTGCAAGAGAAAGAAGGATGCATCGTATTTACTAAGTGTGAAACAAAGGGAAAAGGATTCACTTCATTAATATATCAACATATTTATAAATTCAACCTTGGAGATCTGGGAACTACAAAAAGGAGTGGTAGTGGCATCCATGTTGCCGGGTACACGATCAATGTAGCCATAAGAGTCGTTATCAATATGTCAACCAAAGACTTTGGATGACCTATTTATGATGGAAAATAAGTATGTCTCCCAAGCAGAGAAGATGAAAATAATAATCTTAAAAGATGAGAAGGAACACAAGAGAAAAAACGAGAGGCTCAAGAGAAACCTTCTAGGAAAAATAATACGAGGAATGATTTCAGAGGATTTTTTAGGCCGAGATTTGAGAAGTTAACCCCCGTTAACTATTCAAGAACACCCAATCAGAGAAGATGAAAATAACAATCTTAAAATATGAGAAGGAACACAAGAGAAAGAACGAGAGGCTCAGGAGAAACCTGCTAGGAAAAATAATATGAGGAATGATTTCAGAGGATTTTTGAGGCCGAGATTTGAAAAGTTCACCCCCGTTAACTATTCAAGAACATCCATCTTAGCAACCATTCAAGACTATAGACTCATACATTTTCCTTAGAAAAATAATAAAATGATGGGAAGAGATGTAGATGCATACTGCAGACTACATGATATATATGGTCACTCAACGAAGAAATATCGTGATCTAATGAATCAGATTAAATTCTAATCAGAGAAGGAAAGCTTGAAAGGTTTCAAGCCTAGAAGAACGATAAAAGCAACTACTCTCAAAATGGAAGATGGTATGGTGATCGAATATATGATGATCTTCGCGACGAGAGAAGACATAACGATATGCATAGAGAAGAGAGGCGTGATGGAAGGCCCCAACATGAAGAAAGAATAAGTGAGTAGAGGAATACTACAGTGGACAATGAATATGCTCACCAGGCCATCAACTCAATCTCTGGAGGAGAAACTATGGCAGGAAGCACGTCATCATCAATGAAGCCTTATGTGAGAGAAGCACGCCAAGTGAAATTTGCAGTAAAAAAAAAGACAATGATGAGAACCCCACCACGTTCACTTTAGTGGACCATGGGACATTAAGAAACCTCAAGATTACCCTATGGTGATTTCAACAATAATCACAAAGTTTTCAGTGGAGAGAATTTCAGTGGATAGTTGGAGTTCTGTAAATTTGATTTACTAGAATTGCTTCCAGAAAATGAACCTTACCCTAAATAGGTCAAAGGAAGTACCCACGCCTCTTTACATCTTCACAGGAGAAGCAGTACCTGTGGAGGGCTCAATTCAAATTGCAACGACTCTAGGAAGTGAGCCATGCATGATTACAAGAATGGCCACATTCATGGTTGTAAAGTCGGCCTTTTTGGCTTACAAGATAATCTTAGTAATACCTCTATTAAATGATATGCGGGCGATGGAGTCTTCAGCTTACCTATTGATGAAATTTCCAAAGCCAAAGGAAGTAGGAGAGGTTTGTGGTAATCAGAAGAAAGCATGGGCATGCTATGTAAAATCCTTGAATGAGACGAATAAGGGGAAAGATGAGACATTGTCAGTTGATGAAGAATCACACAAGCTTCAGCCTAAGCTATTCAAAGAGCTACGCCCAGTAGGTCTAGAACCATTATTTATAGAAGGGCAAGGGGAGACGCCTAAACCTAAATCGGTCGAAGAATTGGTAGTTGTAAAGCTAGACGAAGCCGATAATGAAAAATTGGAATTCAGCTTCCCCAAGGTGTAAAGAATGAGATTACTCAATGCCTAAAAGACGATGCTGACATCTTTGCATGGAGCCCGGCTGACATGCATGGTATATATCCGAGGTAATCTTACACCATCTCAATATGGATCCTAAGGTGTTTCCAGTGAAACAAGAGAAGAGGAATATTAGTGGGGAAAGATAAAAGGCGGCACAATAGGAGGTAGATAAACTCCTTAAAATGGGCTTCATCCGAAAAGTATTCTACCCAAACTAGTTGGCAAACTTAGTAGTGGTCCCTAAACCCAATGGTAAGTGAAGTCTGTTTGTGGACTCCACTAATTTAAATAAAGCATTCCACAAAGACTCATACCCACTCCCTTAGATAGATAAACTAGTTGATGAGATATCAGGTACGAGCTCTTAAGCTTTATGGAGACTTTCTCAGTATGTCATCAAATTATGATCTATCCCCCATATGATGAAAAATTTTCCTTTATAACTGAACAAGGGACATATTGCTACCGAGTGATGCCTTTTGGTCTAAAGAATGCTGGAGTAATGTATCAGAGAATGGTGGACAATGTCTTTAAAGACTTGTTGGGAAACACCATGGAAGCATATGTTGATGACATGATTGTAAAGAGTAGGAAAGAAGAAACTCACGTTGAAAAATTGAAGAATGTGTTTCATGTGATGAGAAGGGAAAATATGAGGTTGAATCCAAGTAAATGCTCATTTTGGAGTTAACGTTGGAAAGTTCTTGGGGATTATGATAATCGAACGGGGAATAGACGTGAACCCTAAAAAATTCATGCCATTATGAGAATAGAGTCACCCAAAATAGTGAAAGAAGTGAAAAGGTTGACGGGGAAGCTTGTAGCTCTAAATCGCTTTCTTTCAAAATCAGTTGAGCGGAGTCTTCCATTCTTCAAAATTTTAAGGGTTAGAAAAATATTTGAGTGGATAGAGGAATGCAAAGAGGCGTTCCAAAACTTAAAAATTACTTAAAATAAGTCCCCTTACCAACTAGGCCAAAAGAAGGACAACCTATGTACATGTACTTGGCAATTAATGAAGTAGTTTTGAGTGCAATACTACTTAGAAAATAAGCTGAGGTTGACAAACCCATCTACTATGTGAGTAAGGTGCTCTACAGGGAAGAGTCAATGTACTCTCATACTGAAAAAGTTGCATTAGCATTGGTCATGATAGCTAGAAAGCTAATGCCATATTTCTAAGCTCAATCAATTATAGTTCTTATTGATCAACCTCTTACACAAATATTACAGAAGCATGAGTGCTTAGTACGACTCAATAAGTGGCAATAGAGCTAGGAGAATTCGATATCCACTTTAAACCCCTCCAAGCCATTATGGGCAAGCCTTACCAGACTTCATAGTTTAATGTAACCATGTTCCCCAAGAATTGAAAGAGGAAAACATAGATGAATGGAATCTATTTGTTGATGGACTATCAAACACGCAGGGAAGTGGTGCAGGAGTTGTATTGATCTCTCCCTTTGAAGAAGTGATTGAATATTCCTTAAGGTTTTCGTTTGAATCGTAGGAATGAAGTTATCAAAATATTTGCAGGCCAAAAATTTGGTTGCTCACAGTGACTCTTAATTGGTGGTGCAGCAGTACAAGGAGAATATGAACTTTAGGAACCGATCATGGCTCAACACTTCAAAAAGGTTTAAGCATTAGCAAAGACATTCAAAATATTTTAATTGATTCAGATCAACAAATCTTTGAATAACCATGCTGATGCTTTGTCAAAAATTGCTTCATCAAGAGAAGCAAAGGCAAGAATGGTGAAGGTGTAAGTTCTTGAAAGGCCTTCTAATGAAGAAAAGGAAGTGTTAGTCATAAGAGGTGAAATAGAGGACTGGAGGATCCCTAATCCCTATCAAGAAATACTTTATGGACGAAGAGTTTCATCAAGACTCGCAAGATGAAAAGAAGATAAGAGTACACGAAGTGAGATTTATGCTTATTGATAACCTATTATATGAAAAGGATTTCTCCATACCATTACTGAGGTGTTCGGGACCAGAGAAGATATATTACGCCATTAAAGAAACCCACGAGGGAATTTGTGCATAACACTTAAGGACAAAAGCCTTGGTGGGTAAGATATTAAGAACATGATTTTATTGGCCCACCATGAAGGAAGACACAATCCATAAAGTGAGGACGTGTGATAATTTTTAGATTCACGCTTCAATGACAAGTGCTCGAGTGTCAAAGTTGCAAAGTGTGCTCGAAACCTATCCCTTGTACGAAACGGGGATTGGATATTCTAGGCACTTTCCCTCAGCTAATAGGCGGTAGAAAGTTTCTCGTAGTGGAAATGGATCACTTCACCAAATGGGTTGAGGCAAAGCCCTTAGCTACTATCACATCAAAGAAGGTTGAAAGCATGATATGGCAGAATATCATTTGAAGGTTTGGCTTTCCTCGCACTACAGTGGTAGATCATGGAAAGCAATTTGATTGTGACTCTTTTAGACAATTTTTGTGAAGGGATGCATATTCAATTAAGTTTGGTCTTTGTATCATACCCACAATCCAATGGTCAAGCAGAAAGCACCAAAAAAACAATCCTTCATGGATTGATGACAAGGCTTGACAAGTCAAATGGGGCATGGGTTAAGAAATTTCCAAACATCCTTTGGGTGTATAGGACAACCAGCTGGGTATCCTCTGGAGAAAGACCATTCAACCTGGTATATGGATCAAAAACCTTAATACCCATAGAAATTGGAGTTGTATCCCCCAGGTTAAGAAGTTTGACGAGCAGGCAAACGAAGAAGCTTTAAGAGGAAATCTAGATCTTATTGATGAAAAAAGAGAGCAAGCATGGATGAGACTATGGGCATATCAACGAAGGGTATCTCAATACTATAACTCTCGAGTGAAGAGTATAAGATGTACGTTGGGGATTGGAAGGCAGGCAAGCGCACCTACCGTTTTTAGTATGCAGATGTCACGACCCATAGTGAGCCTATGACTACATACGTGGTGAACTGTCTGTGGGAGCCCGACCCATCTCACACAAGCCTCTTGGATCATAACTTCCTACCCAAATCCAATTGATTAAAATGCTTATTTAATGAAAACATTTATTATTTAAAATATACGATAGAATAAACATATATCATAGATAAAAATATTCAAAACATATATATAAATATCGTAATAAATCAAAATACATCAAAGTATAAAGGCAACCCAGTAACCCAACAATATTCCCAGTGTAGAGCTCTAACATCATGAACATAAGAGCCCGATCAAAAGGGCGTCACTAACCAAATGACACCTCACTGGTATCCAAAATGCAGAAATATTTTCTTAGCTAAAAATAGTGAACCTACGGAATAAAACCAACAATAGACATAGAAAGAAAGGGGGTCAGGGCCCAGTGAGGAAAAACACTCCAGATCGCCTCATACGTGCCCCACAAAGATTTTTTTGAAAACAGTCTAAAATACCACATGCAGGTATATACATATACATATACATATACATTCTATAAGTAATAGCTTTTCGAAATTGTTCGCAAGCAAAGCATCTAGCAAGCATGAAAACGTACTTAATAATCATTTTGATTCTTAAAACATGGCTTCATAGTGAAAACATATAGCTTTGATAAGGCACCATAATCATGGGTGTGCTCGTGGCACCATATAACATGGGTGTGCTCATAGCACCATATAATATGGGTGATGTAGACTCGGCCACTATCATAACAATTCACGTGTTGGATCAAAACACGTGGCTACCAGCATCTGAAACACACCTCACGTATGTCAATATATGTCTCACGTACGTTAGGATACCCTTACGTACGTGTTTGGACATCTCACGTACGTTATTGGGCCTCAAAATCAATTCTGGATGCACCAGACCCGACCGCATGTACGTCACCCCCAAATGTCACGTACTTGAATCATCCTGGAAGCCCATCTCATGTGCGTGACACCTCTTTCTCACGTATGTGAGTTCTGCCTGCCTAACGTACGTTAGATGCCTTTCTTCTTCCCTCTTGACTTTTCTTTTTACCAAACTCGTCCCGAATCATTTCCAACACTTAACAACATCCAAACTAACATGATTTCATTATAAAATCAATTACCATCCACTGGTATTCCAAAAGTCCTCAATGTCACATTCAAAAACTACATGGAGCATAATTGGAAAGTACGGGATATTACAGCGGAGGTGTCGACTGCTAAAGTGGATCCTGGTTATCCCTCTGAATTTGCTCTACAAGAGTTTGTGGTGCACCGGCCAATACATAAATACGCCCTTGAGGCCCCTGGCTCTTCTCAATCATCCTCATATTAATAAGGGTAGCCTGTTTAATAGTAGCCATCCGAATTATCGACCCATTGGTGGTAGTCGACCAAAAAGACCCATACCTCTAACCAAGCGTGTGATGTAATGCCCAGCATACAAGACTGTCGTATTCGCCCTCTGTGATTGGGAAAGGATGAATTTTGCGATGACATACCCTAAATGAATTGGGTAGTGCTCACGCATGCTATAGAGATAGAAAAAATCATGCCCACCAACCACTCATGGGTTATCTCTCCGAGCAGTGATTGTTTGGGCCAACATACGATGAACATATCTCAGGAAGGGGGAATGCAATATAGAGCCCTTTGATCGGCTAGCATCATAGTTACTTTCTAGAATGAGTTATTGCCAATATGCCTTAAGGTGTGTATTTCTAGGAAAACAAATGGATAGCTCCATGTATTCTGGGCTGGCAATGAACTCCTCAGTGTACAATCCTATATAGAGGGAGATTTGTGTGTAGCTCATCTTCTGAGGTTGCCCCCATTACCCAAAACTAAATCAAGTTGGGAACATCCATACCCCATTGTTTCCCATTGATAGTGAATATGGATAGGACCTCTAATGTCAATTCCTTATAAGCCTCATCATGAATATCAAAAAATGTTTGTCAGGCCCGTGTAGATATAAGCTCTCGCACCTCCTGCTCTGGGCCAATAGACTGTAAAACTACCCAGTCAATGAAACTACAACCCTCAAATGGTTTGGTTCGCAGAGTGTTGTATCTCTGCAGATGATATGGATCAGTGAAGTGTAGCATCAGTTGAGTGGAAGAACGCGGTTGGGATGATGAGATTATTTGCCTTGGTGTTTGATTAGATGAGCCGTTGACTCGTAGTCGCTTCCGAATTGCCTCTTGTCTCTTCTTTGGTGTTCCAAAGCATCTATGTACCTAGTCATCCAACTCATTTTATCACAAAAGAGAAACGAAGTTAGCATTTTATAAATGTGAAATGCATTTTTTTAACATAAAAATAAAAATGAAAAGAAAAAATGGGAATAAATGCTAGAATAAAACTTCATGCAATGCTAAAAGATAGTGATCTTCCTACTAAAAGCAAAATACAAACATATATGCTTCTAAATGAAAAGAAAAATATAAAATTCTAACTCCTAACATGAATAACATGATGAGCAAACACTTTGCACATACATAAACAAATGAATGAACCATGATTTGAGGCCAACTTATCCTGAAATGAGTGAGGAGTGTAAGAAATGAAAATGACTAGGATAGTTTCAAGCACTTTCATCAAATATGTAATGGCCATCATTCTCTAACATAATTGCATTGCAATGTTAAATTATTGTGAAAACTACCCAATATGGAGCTTAAAAAACTGACCACAACATCCTCGTATCTTGTATACATCAACAATCCAAACAAATTACATCAAGCATCAAGCATGGTATACTAAGTTCCAACTCAAATTCATTTAAGAATTTCATCAAACACTTGGTGGGTGCATAGTTCAAGCCCAAAACCACTCAAATTATCCACCCAAAATAACACCCAATTGCACATTGCATGTTAACAATATTTCCTAATCATATTAAGAACAACCCAACACTTCAATTCATCAACTAATAGCATCAAATCCCAATCAAGCCTAGCAAGTTTTTAAGGCAAATCTCTACACACTTCTTTTCAATTTGGATTAAATAATGAAAAACAAGTATAACCCAATAATAACAACATGTAAAACATGACTTGTTAGCTGATTTACAGTCCAAAATCAAAAGAAAAATTAAGAGAGAGGGGTGGATTAGGTTTTGCCACAGTCAAGGAACAATAAGGGACGGAGTGGGGTTGGACACAGTGTGGTGGTGTTATGATGAGTGGAAGAGAACGACGGCGTGGCTAGGGTTGAGAGATAGAGGGACGGTGGATGAAGAAGATGAAGGGTGAAGGGGATGAAGGACAGACATGGAGAGAGTGTTGGAAGAAGAAAAACATGAAAAGAAAGAAAAGAAATATGTCATCTTTTTGCTGCAGAAATGAAGACACAGACGGGGCTCATAAAACACGGTCACAGGCTCAAGACACGGACATGATTCAAGTATTATCTCGCATAATTTTTTTGCACGAAATGACGCAGTATCAAAGACATGGGTTGAGCACAAAAGACATGAACAAATGCAAGAAGACACGGTATGGGCATCAATATTTGTGTTGGCAAAATTTTTGTCCAAAATGAGGCAGTAAAGAAAACAGCTTTAGGACACGCCCGTGTCTTTATCCGTATGTTTCCAGAAATACTTCAATTTCTTTTTTACATTTTGATGCATGGAATTATATGGTTCAAGACACAACCGTGTCTTGGGCCGTGTAAGTCTTCTGTAAGTTCAAAATCATACATGATTCA
Organism: Flueggea neowawraea; assembly: GCA_948243855.1. Lineage (NCBI taxonomy): Eukaryota > Viridiplantae > Streptophyta > Magnoliopsida > Malpighiales > Phyllanthaceae > Flueggea > Flueggea neowawraea. The sequence goes on from CAODLS010407649.1 coordinate 12,082, forward strand.
CGCACAACGTGTCTCGTGACATACATACCCTAATAACTGACTATTTTTCCATGAATTCACCCATCTTTGATCATCAAATGCATTCCTGAACACAAAATTGAATTCTCCAACTGAACATAAATAATCCATCAAACACAAGAGAATGGCACAAGCATATAATCAAATTGTTCGACAAGAGAGAATCACAGGACAAAATATGATACATACAAAAAAAAGAAAAATCATAAACATAACAATTAAGGAAACGAAAAGTTCATAATAAGCTTGGGCTGCCTCCTAAGAAGTGATTGTTTAATGTCATTAGCTTGAAATTGGTGTGTGGAGCTTTTCACGGCTCTACCATGTGAAGGTTAAATCCTTCCTTATCAAGTTTATTCGGGTCACCTCCAACATATAATTTCAACCTATGACCATTTACTTTAAACGCAACTTTCCCTGGATGTGTCACTTCAAGGTTCCATAAGGAAACTCCTGAGTGACTGTAAATGGACCAGACCATCTCAATTTGAGCTTACCAGAAAACAATTGAAGCCTCGGTTTGTATAAGAGTACGTGATCTCCTTCCTTGAATTTTTTTCCTTGACGGATTCCTGCATCATGATACCTCTTGGTTCTCTCTTTGTATAGTCAAGAATTTTCATAAGCCATCATTCTCCACTCATTAAGTTCATTGAGCTGCAATTTTTGCTGCTCACTTGTAAGAGTCAAATCAAAATTCACAGATTTTATAGCCCAGTGTGCCTTATGTTCCAACTCGACAGGGAGATGGAAAGCCTTCCCATACACTAACCTATAAGGTGTAGTGCTTACTAATGTTTTAAAAGCTGCCCTAAATGCCCAAATAGCATCATCTGGATTTTTTGACAAAGCTCTCGGATGTTATGTGCCACAGTTTTCTCTAAAATTTTCTTGAGCTCTCTATTGCATACTTCTACTTGACCACTTGTTTGAGGGTCACTCAAGGTGGCAAGTCTATGTATGACACTGTACTTTTTAAGCACCTTATGAAATTGTGCATTACAAAATTGTGTGCCTCTATCACTGATTAATGCCCTAGGTGTGCCAAATCGTGAAAACAATTTCTTCAAGAACTTTACAACTACCCTAGCATCATTGGTACGCAAAGCTTGTGCTTCGACCCATTTTGACACATAATCAATTGCAACTAGGATGTATCGATTGCAAAAAGAAACAAGTTACAAACCCACGAAGTCAATACCCCACTCATCAAATATTTCACAAACCAAAATAAAATTTTGAGGCATTTCATCAAAGAATAAAATGTTACCTGTTTGCTGACAATTATCTCATGATTTCACATACCTTTGAGCATCTTTAAAAAGAGAGGGCCAATAGAAACCTACTTTCAGCACCTTCTGAGATGTTATGTTGGCCTGGTAGTGACCTCCTGTTGGTCGAGCATGGAAATGCTCTAAAATTTCACATCCTTTAGCTTGTGAAACGTATCTCTGAATCACTTGGTTTGCACAAATTCTAAATAGAAACAGGTCCTCCTAAAAGTAATTTTTCAAGTAAGAAAAGAATTTCTTCTTTTGTTGAAGAGAAAGTCTCTTAAGAAGAAAACCTGCAGTTAAATAGTTAGCAAAATCACCAAACCAAGGGAATTTAGGATCACATGCCTGTTCAATGTCATATAGAAGCACTTTTGGAAAAGTGTTGATATCTTCTCCATGGAGAGCTTCTAAATGAGGATTCTCCAAACGTGACAAGAGATCTACCGCTAAATTTTATGTTCCCTTTTTGTCTTTGATCTCTAGATCAAATTCTTGCAGTAATAAGATCCATCTGATCAACTTGGGCTTTGCATCTGGCTTATTAAGAAAATATTTCAATGCAAAATGGTCAGTATGAACAACTACTTTGGACAAAACCAAATAAGGCCTGAATATTTCAAACGCAAAAACTACTACTAGCAATTCTTTTTCTGTAGTTGCATAATGCATTTGAGCAGCAGATAAAGTCTTGATATCATAGTAAATTGGTTGAAAGTGTTTCTCCTTCTTCTATCCAAGAACTGCACTTACTGCAAAATATTTGCATCACGCATTAGTTCAAAAGGAAGGTTCCAATTTGGGACAACCATGATTAGGGCATTTATCAGTTTCTCTTTCAAAACATTAAAAGCATTCAAACACTCCTAATCAAAGTTAAAAAAACACATATTTCTCAAGAAATTTAGTTAAACGCCTAAATTTTTTTAAAAATCTTTAATGAATATTCTATAAAAACCTGCATAGTAAAATCTCGTTGGATTTTGATACAGCCCTCTATAGCTTTCAGTTCTGCCCCGAGTTGAGCTCGATCGATTGGAGTGTCAAGTGGGTGACTTATGATATTGAGCTATGTTACTCGAGTAAACAAATGTGTGTTACTCAAGTGATATGGACCTCAGGTTACTCGAGTAAGCGGTTAAGTCTAACTTGAGTGAGATAGGGCATATATTACTCGAGTAAGCCTTGTTTGGGGATGAACATGATGAACACCTGGGAACGTGTTACTCAAGTAACCATTTGTGTTACTCGAGTGAGTGGTATGTCACTCGTGTGAGATGGCATGTCACTCGAGTGACATATGCACCCAGTGCGTGAAATGATGTCGTTTCGGGCAGGGGTCTATATATACCCCCACCCAATTTGTTCGGTCTCATTCCATCTCCCTTCACTCAAAACACTCCTATTCCATCCAGAAGCCATTTCAGTTGGATCTTGTTCCTTCCTAGATGTCTCTTGAGGTACAAATTCGTCTCTCTACTTCTCATTCTTTCATTTTCCATCACCTTGCATGAATGTGCAATTTAATGTTTGAATGAATGGTCCTAGGTTCAGATGTAGGTTGTTTATGTTAGAATAGGTGTTAAGGGTTGTGATTTCGG